>BSBK01006267.1:0-62500 GCA_027943335.1 Chamaecyparis obtusa | reverse complement strand
ATTGCTTGCACAACATGATATCCCTCAGACTTACAAAAACACATCTCTTGAATATATCGTCTCTCAAATGTTCATTGAATGATTTTAATACTACCTTCGAACTATGCTCAACACTGTGTATATTTATTTTTTATTACTACATGGCTCCTTCGAATGTCTTCATACACATATGTTTAATCAATC
Source organism: Chamaecyparis obtusa (assembly GCA_027943335.1). Lineage (NCBI taxonomy): Eukaryota > Viridiplantae > Streptophyta > Pinopsida > Cupressales > Cupressaceae > Chamaecyparis > Chamaecyparis obtusa. Next base: position 62,317 of record BSBK01006267.1, on the reverse strand, counting down.
TTTAACTCATGTTGTGTTCACTTCATTTGATGAAGTTGTTGCTTCATGGGTTGATTATTGCTGACTGGACATTCATGATGAGTTTTACTTTACCGCCTCTTGTAATATTCTTCCAAATAATATGTTTGTCATCTTTGTAATATGCTACACTTGTTAACATCTACAAGGAAATGAAATTTATTTGGGTTGACTTTGATCATTGATTGCTGGTGTGTATACTTCACTCCATTCAAATGCTGATATGATGCTTAATGTTCCAACATTGCCAAGTTGCATAGTTGTTGACGCTATTTATTCAATAGTCTTTGCTATCTATCTTAGTTTTTATCTCCACTTAATAGTATGTGTTCGTATATCTTGTGAGCAACCAAAAAACCTTCAATGACATCAATGATAACCTTATCAAATCTCCAACATTATTTCTCAAATGGAGGCCCTAATTTTTGTAAAAAATTAAGGCTCCATCAGGCAAAATGAGGTTGTCACTGGCGTTTACCCGACCAAGCAAAGCCGATGGAGCAGACGGTTCGATGCCAGGTCAGACGGTTTGAAAGATACGTTGCTGAGCCACTTTCAACTGACCCTCACTGCAAGTTTTGGCATCGACTAAGATCGCCTTGCCAAATGCAAATGAAGTCGAATCGCCCAAAACTAAGAGGTTATTGTAGACCTCAAAAACACAATCCCATAGCACCTAATGGTTTGTTGATACCTCTCATGAGGTCTGAGATACGAGCCCCACAAGATCGCTGCCCAATTGTGCTTAGTGCACCTTGGGGTCACTTGGGTCGAGCATGGTTGTGAGCATTCCGGTGACTTTGTGGGTACAACGGGGTTGTCATTGGTGTTTACCAGGCTAACTAGAGCTGATGGAGTAGACAGTTTGATGCTAGGTCAGACGGTTTGAAAGATACGCTGTCGAGCCACTTTCAACTGACCCTCACTACAAGTTTTGGCATCGATTGAGATTGCCTTGCCAAATGCAAATGAAGTCGAATAGCCCAAAATTGAGAGAGGTTATTGTAGACCTCAAAAACATGATCCTGTAGCACCTAACAATTTGTTGATACGTATCACAAGGTCTGAGATACAAGCCATGAAAGATTGCTGCCAGTTTGAAAGGTACGTTGCTGAGCCACTTTCAATTGACTGTTAGTGGTATGTTTGAAATTTGAACTGTGAAGTTAATCATGATTAAGCTTGTGAAATTTGAACTGTGGAGCTTATTATGTTTGAGGTTTAACTTTTATAGATTGTTTGAAATGATAAAAAATAATATCCTTAAAGCATTAGAAACAACAATCAAACATGTAAGAATTAAAACCATGCAAATGACATCAGTATATGACATGTAAGATCCCTTCTTGGCACTATTGGCCACCCATACATGATTTTGTCATAAGTCCTTATCAAGAGTTTTAGGACATTAAAATTTTAAATCAAATTGATTGTTATAAATTTCCATTATAGGCTTCAAAAGATCTCAATTAACCATTAAGGATCCTTTTGTCCTTCTATCTATGATTGGATCCATGGTGATCGTAGGCGTCTTCATAGGTGCTCCTACACAAGTTACAATCCACATACAAAACCAAGTTTATTGACTCAAAATACAATCTAAGAAAGGTCAAATTAATGTATTGAAATTAAGCTTAAGGAACTTAGAAAACAATGCACTAAGTTAACTTATTACCTAGTCAAGTGTTCCTGAAGGGTCTTCTCTTTGCTTCAGGGTCTCCAATAGTGCTTCATGATCAACAGTAGTAATAGTCCAAAGTTATTTTGTCTTTGGTCTTCCTTGATGCTTTGACAACTTGACATTTGTTGCTATAACAAGGTGTGAATACATGAGAATAGTTTTGTGCTTCTCATAGTCTTCAAATGCGGGAACTCCATTCTTTCTAATCATGTATGTTCGCAACCATGTTCTTGCAACAACAACTGAACTAGTAGGATATGTGAACCCATCACCATCTGTCATCAGTTGTACAAGCTTCTATTTACCTTGTACACAATGTGCTAACCAATAATCTAACCTCTCATCATTCCCCTGTGGTGCAACCAATGCAAAAACATCTCCTGGCTTCAGAAGATCTGAAAGATGGTCATAGTCAAGTGAAGTGTCCATGTCATCATTTCTTATAGAGAGTGTCAAAGATAAAGGAGTCAGATACTGTGGAACCCATGTATCCACCCACTCACTTGACTCGCAATGATCCCAATCATACTGAAAACACATGGGGCAAAAACAAGCCAACTCTCATGTCCAAATGGTCCATGTATTACTATTGGAGCTTCGGAGTGAATGCATTTTTGAAGAGTCTTTCATTGTTTGACAATCCAATCTATCTCCTATAGTTCCCTCCTCAACCAACCAAAAGAATCTACACATTGTAGAATCAAGAGTCCCCCCCCTATGACAATGCTAAAGTACACCAATTAATAATAGAATGAGCATCAAGAAGTACAACACCTGAAATCCTCAATTGCTCCTTAACTAGAGCTCTCTTCACACATGCACCTGCTCCATCATGCTCCACTTTCCCATGCCCTGACTCAAAAAAACTCCAAATATGAGGTACACCTTTCTCCACATGCATTCTACACAACCAATAAAACATTTTGGTATTCTTAAATTGACCGGTGCAATTATCTGACCAAATGAGATGCCTATCCATAGCAATACCATTTTCCTGCAAGAAGTCAAAATAGTTCTGGAAACAATGTTGAACAAACTCATGAGAGTGAGACCTGTTGTTGCTCATATAAAAATGGTACTCTCTGATTATCTTTCACTCATCTTTTGTGCTATCAGGGGAATGTCTATATGTGATGTGTACAAAAATAGAAACCTGAATGGAATTGTAATATTGAGCTTGAGTCTCATTTTGGGGCTGCAATGTATAGTTCTCCATAAAGTCTACAATGTATATAATAGTTCCAATGGGGAAACTGTCCTTACATGTCCTGAATTGTTGATCCAACCATTGAGACCTGTGACTATGCCTTGCATACTTATAAAAAAGATTTGTCTTGAAATCTAGGATAAAATCAGCAACATTGTATTCTTTTGCAACTAACTCACATCTAGAGCCTTCACCTCCACTCTTCAATGTATATTTCACTTTTTCATATACCTTTTTTTGGACGAGTGTCTTTCCAAAATTGTGTTCCAAACCCTCATGAAAACATGTTCTAAACTTGGACAAGCCACCACATTTTGAGCACTTGCATTTAAGCAATCTTTTTAATAAAATAAACAACCATCATCTCTATGACATAAAAATTGATCTAGCAAGTCTCTTGATGATTTTGGAAGACCACTTGCACCACAATCCTCTAGAATTTCATTAGTATGAAAAGTAGAACAAATGGACCATAATAATTCATGATGCATTGAAAACTCAACATGATATTTGCAACAACGTGTATTTCAAATCTTAAGGGGTACACAATAAAATGGTTTCATGGATTCAAAAGACCTTTGTGATATTTTCAATGTTGGATGTGTCTCACAAAATTTTTTATACAACATTGTTTGACTTACCTCCACATAATGTTTAGGATGTGGAGTGCGGTCTCGATTGCCAACTCTCAACTTCAAGACATCCTTCACATTTGGTGACACTCTTGAGTTAGCATCCCAAAATTGTTGAATTTCATCCTTCACAACATCTGTTAGCTTCTTATCAAAATGTGGAAGTCTCCCACCATAAGCCCATGTATCAATTTGAAGTGGATCATCAAGTCTTTCTCTTCTTGCAAGTGCTCTACCCAAAGTTTTACAATCTATATTGAAGTCAACACAAGTTTGTCTCATCAAACGAGCCTTTCTCAACTGATCACTTACAAAGGAGGTTGTAATAACCCTGCGAGCAACTCTCTTGTCTTTTTCTCTGCTAGTCTTCCCAATGCTATTGAGAGCATTGAAAAGATTCTTCACAACAATGACATTTCTCTCCATTTTCTTGTTCACACGAATCTTCAATTTCCTAAGCACAGGTCTCATCTTTTGCATCTTTAACAACTGCACAAAAATTTTACATTTCTCAACCAATGTCTTGTTTTGAAAAAATTGATCATAAAGTCTTGAAGGAAACAACCTAACGGTTCTATGTGACCTCTTTCCTTCCCAATTATTCATAATGTTCTCCTCAATTTCAATTAACCATTTAGGTGTTCTTGAAAGCCCCAAATTTGAAGATTGATTATCTTTATTGCAAGGGACTTCATTTTGCATATAATTTGGAGATGTATAACGGTCATGTGGTTCTTGTGCAACATTTTTGTTCCCAAAGTCTACATTTTCAATCTCCATCTGTGCATTTTCAAATTGAACATCCTCTTCACTTACAACTACATTTATGGGGTCACCTTGATTAATGTTTAACATACCTTCTCTCCTTCTTCGGTGATTTTCCTTATCTTTTTCCCTATATGCTTGAATTTTGTCATCTATTAGCTTCCTCTTGCGTTTAGCCTTTCGACGACTGCTGCTTCCCATTGTGAGACCACAAGTTCACAAAAATCAAACAATGGGCCCCAAATCACATTTTTTGTTTTGCAACGTGTGAAAAAATTATAAAATCCTGTGACTGTCTGGTTTGTGGGGACAAGGAATATTTTGGTCAAATATTACCTGGCAAGAATTGGGTATCTGATTCCATATTAGGTACCCGATATTCCTAGGCTGATGAAAAAAGAGCGGGAGCAAATGAAAAAAATTGAACTTTTACATATATTGATATATATATATATATAGAAAAGAGGCATATGATATATATAATGTATATTATATATATACTAATTTATTATAATAGACTAGTGTATTATATGTACTAATGTATTAAATATACTAATATATATAATATATTATATATACTAATGAATTATATATACTAACATGTATATAATACATATACTAATGTATACTAATATATTATATTTAATATTACAAATTTTGGAGAATCTCTTGCAGAAATATGGAAATTATAATCTTCCTCCTAGAGCATACATTAATGAAGTTCTTCATGCCTTAGCAGAGGAAGCCAGCTGGATTGTTGAAGCTTACGGTACTACATACATAAATGCGGTATGTATTTTTGGCCTAAATTTTTTTCTCATTTCTTTTAGGTCTTTAAAGGTGGTCAGCTAAATCTTTGTATTAAATGTGCCTTTTACAGGTGTCGTAAACCCTAGCTACGTAGAAATGGAAGCTTTGAAGAATAGTTCACTCGAGGCAGAGAGTGAGACTTCCTAGGGGTCATTGGGACTCGCTAGGGATCCTAGTAGGGACTTCCTAGGGGTCCTAATGTGTGATAAGGCCTATTAGGACCGCTAGGAAGTCCTCATGACCCCTTTTGACACATTAGAATGCTCAAGTGTGTTCGAAGGTGTCATAGGACCCCTTAGGACACACTTGAGCATTCAAATGTGTCAAAAGGGGTCATGGGGACTTCCTAGGGGTCCTAACATGTGATAAGGCCTATTAAGACCCCTAAGAAGTCCCCATGACCCCTTTTGACACATTTGAATGCTCAAGTGTGTTTGAAGGGGCCGTAGGACCCCTTATGACACACTTGAGCATTCCAATATGTCAAAAGGGGTCACAGGGACTTCCTAGGGGTCCTAATGCGTGATAAGGGCTATTATGACCCCTAGGAAGTCCCCATGACCCCTTTTGACACATTTCAATGCTCAAGTGTGTCTGAAGGGGCCGTAGGGCCCCTTAGGACACACTTGAGTGTTCCAATGTGTCAAAAGGGGTCACGGGGATTTCCTAGGGGTCCTAACATGCAATAAGGCCTATTAGGACCCCTAAGAAGTCCCCATGACCCCTTTTGACACATTGGAATGCTCAAATATGTCTAAAGGCATTATAGGACCCCTTAGGACACACTTGAGCATTCCAATGTGTCAAAAGGGGTCACAGGGACTTCCTAGGGATCCTAACGCATGTTAAGGCCCATTAGGTCCCCTAGGAAGTCCCCATGACCCCTTTTAACACATTGGAATGCTCAAGTGTGTCTAAAGGGGCCATAAGACACCTTAGGAGACATTTGAGCATTCCAATGTGTCTAAAGGGGTCACATGGACTTCCTAGGGATCCTAATACATGATAAGGCCTATTAGGGCTGCTAGGAAGTCCCCATGACCCCTTTTAACACATTTGAATGCTCAAGTGTGTTCGAAGGCATCATAGGACCCCTTAGGACACACTTGAGCATTCTAATGTGTCAAAAGGGGTCACGAGGACTTCCTAGGGGTCCTAACACATGATAAGGCCTATTAGGACCCCTAGGAAGTCCCCATGACCCCTTTTGACACATTTGAATGCTCAAGTGTGTTCAAAAGGGTTGTATGACCCCTTATGACACACTCGAGCATTCCACTATGTCAAAAGGGGTCACGGGGACTTCCTAATGGTCCTAATATGCAATAAGGCCTATTAGGACCCCTAGGAAGTCCCCATGACCCCTTTTGACACATTTCAATGCTCAAGTGTGTTTGAAGGGGCCGTAGGAACCCTTAGGACACACTTGAGTGTTCCAATGTGTCAAAAGGGGTCACAGGGACTTCCTAGAGGTCCTAACACGTGATAAGGCCTATTAGGACCCCTAGGAAGTCCCCATGACCCCTTTTGACATATTTTAATGATCAAGTGTGTCTCAAGGGGTTGTAGGACCCCTTAGGACACACTTGAGTGTTCCAATGTGTCAAAATGGGTCATGGGGACTTCCTAGGGGTCCTAACATGCGATAAGGCCTATTAAGACCCCTAGGAAGTCCCCATGACCGCTTTTGACACATTGGAATGCTCAAGTATGTCTAAAGGTGTCGTAGGACCCCTTAGGACACACTTGAGCATTCCAATGTGTCAAAAGGGGTCACAGGGACTTCCTAGGGGTCCTAACACATGTTAAGGCCCATTAGGTCCCCTAGGAAGTCCCCATGACCCCTTTTGACACATTGGAATACTCAAGTGTGTCTAAAGGGGCCGTAGGAAACTTAGGACACACTTGCACATTCCAATGTGTCTAAAGGGGTCACAAGGACTTCCTATGGGTCCTAATGCATGATAAGGCCTATTAGGACCACTAGGATGTCCCCATGACCCTTTTTGACACATTTGAATGCTCAAGTGTGTTTGAAGGCATCATAGGACCCCTTAGGACACACTTGAGCATTCTAATGTGTCAGAGCATTCTAATGTGTCAAAAGGGGTCACGAGGACTTCCTAGGGGTCCTAACACGTGATAAGGCCTATTAGGACCCCTAGGAAGTCCCCCATGACCCTTTTGACACATTTGAATGCTCAAGTATGTCCAAAGGGGCTGTATGACCCCCTTATGACACACTTGAGCATTCCAATATGTCAAAAGGGGTCATAGGGACTTCCTAGGGGTCCTAATGCATGATAAGGCCTATTAGGACCCCCTAGGAAGTCCCCATGACCCCTTTTGACACATTTCAATGCTCAAGTGTGTTTCAAAGGGGCTGTAGGACCCCTTAAGACACACTTGAGTGTTCCAATGTGTCAAAAGGGGTCACAAGGATTTCTTAGGGGTCCTAACGTGCGATAAGGCCTATTAGGACCCCTAGGAAGTCCCCATGACCCCTTTTGACACATTGGAATGCTGAAGTATGTTTGAAGGTGTCGTAGGACCCCCTTAGGACACACTTGAGCATTCTAATGTGTCAAAAGGGGTCACAGGGACTTCCTAGGGGTCCTAACACATGTTAAGGCCCATTAGGTCCCCTAGGAAGTCCCCATGACCGCTTTTGACACATTAGAATGCTCAAGTGTATCTAAAGGGGCCGTAGGACCCCTTAGGACACACTTGCATGTTCCAATGTGTCTAAAGGGATCACAAGGACTTCCTAGGGGTCCTAATGTGTGATAAGGCCTATTAGGAATGGTAGGAAGTCCCCATGACCCCTTTTGACACATTTGAATGCTCAAGTGTGTCCGAAGGGGCTGTAGGACCCCTTATGACATACTTGAGTGTTCCAATGTGTCCATAGGGGTCACGGGGACTTCCTAGGAGTCCTAACATGTGATAAGGCCTATTAGGACCCCTAGGAAGTCCCCATGACCCCTTTTGACACATTGGAAGGCTCCAATGTGTCTAAAGGCCTCACAAGACCCCTTAGGACACACTTGAGCATTCTAATGTGTGAAAAGGGGTCACAGTGATTTCCTAAGGGTCCTAATGCATGATAAGGCTTATTAGGAAGTCCCCATGACCCCTTTTGACACATTGGAATTCTCAAGTGTGTCTGAAGGTGTCATAGGACCCCTTAGGAAAACACTTGAGCATTCAAATATGTCTACAAGGGTCACGGGGAGTTCCTAGGGGTCCTAACATGCGATAAGGCATACTAGAACCCCTAGGAAGTCTTAATGACCCCTTTTGACACATTTGAATGCTCAAGTGTGTCTAAAGTCATCGTAGGACCCCTTAGGATGCACTTGAGCATTATAATATGTCAAAAAGGGTCACAGGGACTTCGTAGGGGTCCTAACGTGCAATAAGGCCTATTAGAACCCCTAAGAAGTCCCCATGACCCCTTTTGACACATTTGAATGCTCAAGTGTGGTCTGAAGGGTCTATAGGACCCCCTTATGAGAGACTTGAGTGTTCCAATGTGTCAAAGAGGGTCATGGGGACTTCGTAGGGATCCTAACGTGCGATAAGGCGTATTAGGACCCCTAGGAAGACCCCATGACCCCTTTTGAAACCTTTGAATGCTCAAGTGTGTTTGAAGGGGTCGTATGACCCCTTAGGACACACTTGAGTGTTCTCATGTGTTGAAAGGGTCATCGAGACTTCCTATGGGGTCCTAGTATGCCATATCATGCATTAGGACCCCCTAGGAAGTTCTGACGACTCCTTTTGACATATTTCAACACTCAAGTGTGTCCCAAGGGGTTGTATGACCCCCTTATGACACACTTGAGAGTTCTAATGTGTCAAAATAGGTCATGGGGACTTCCTAAGTGTCCTAACATGTGATAAGGCATACTAGGACCCCTAGGAAGTCCCCATGACCCCTTTTGACATATTTCAACACTCAAGTGTGTCCCAAGGGGTCGTATTACCCCTTAGGACACACTTGAGTGTTCTAATGAGTTGAAAGGGGTCATGGGCACTTCCTAGGGGTCCTAACATGTGATAAGGTGTACTAGGACCCCTAGGAAGTGCCCATGACCCCTTTCAACACATTAGAACACTCAAGTGTGTCCTAAGGGGTCATACGACCCACTTATGACACACTTGAGAGTTCTAATGTGTCAAAAGGGTTATGGGGACTTCCTAGGGGTCCTAACACATGATAAGGCATACTAGGACCCCTAAGAAGTCCCCATGACCCCTTTCAACACATTAAAACTCTCAAGTGTGTCCTAAGGGGTCATACAACTCCTTGGGACACACTTGAGTGTTGAAATGTGTCCAAAAGGGATCATCGGTACTTTCTAGAGGTCCTAACGCATGATAAGGCATACTAGGACCCCTAGGGAAGTCCATATGGACCCCTTTTGACATATGAAAATACTCAAGTGTGTCCTAAGGGGTCATATGACCCCTTGGACACACTTGAGTGTTGAAATGTGTTGAAAGGGGGTCATGGAGACTTCGTAGGGGTCCTAATGCATGATTAGGCGTACTAGGACCCTTAGGAAGTCCCCATGACCCCTTTTGACACATAAGAACACTCAAGTGTGTTCTAAGGGGTCATACGACCTCTTGGGACACACTCGAGTGTTGAATGTGTCAAAAGGGGTCATGGGGACTTTCAAGGGGTCTTAGTATGTCTTATCATGCGTTAAGACTCCTAGGAAGTCCCCATGACCCTTTTTGACACAATAGAACTCTCAAGTTTGTCCTAAGGATTTATCAACCCCTTGGGACACACTTGATTGTTGAAATGTGTCAAAAGGGGGTCATCAGGACTTCCTAGAGGTCCTAAGGTGTGATAAGACATATTAGGACCCCTAGAATGTGCCCATGATCCCTTTCGACTCATTAGAACACTCAAGTGTGTCCTAAGGGGTCATACTACCCCTTGGGACACACTTGAGTGTTGAAATGTGTCAAAAGGGGGTCATGGGGACTTCCTAGGGGGTCCTAGTATGCCTTATCATGTGTTTAGGACCCCTAGGAAGTCCCCATGACCCCTTTTGACACATTAGAACTCTCAAGTGTGTCATAAGGGGTCATACAACCCCTTGGGACACACTTGAGTGTTGAAATATGTCAAAAGGAGTTATTAGGACTTCCTAGGGGTCCTAATGCATGATATGGCATACTAGGACCCATAGGAAGTCCCGCTGACCTTTTTTGACACATGAGAACACTCAAGTGTGTCCTAAGGGGTCATACGGCCCCTTGAGAAAAATTTAAGTGTTGAAATGTGTCAAAAGGGGTCATGGAGACTTCCTAGGGGTCCTAACGTGTGATAAGACATACTAGGACCCCTATGAAGTCCCCCATGACCCCTTTTGACACATTTCAACACTAAAGTGTGTCCCAAGAGGTCGTACGACCCCTTGGGAAACAATTGAGTGCTCTAATGTGTTGTCGGGGGGTTACACTAGGACCTAAGGGGTCCTAGTACACTTTCTCAAGCCTTAGGAGCCTTAGGACCCCTCTATGACCCCTTTGGAAACCTTTTGGATGCCTTATATTGGTGTAATTAACCTATGTATTAATATGTCCCTATATAATATATATATTATATATATATACTATACCTGATTTTATTATATATACAACAATATTATATATATATATATATATATATATATATATATATATATATATATATATATATTTACATACAATTTAGATATGAAGATATCATGTGATATATTGTAAAATACATATTAAAATATAATACATATAAAATAATATATAATATATGATGTATAATGTAACATTTAATATTAATATATATTATATAATATTTAATGTAAAATGTATATTAGATAATATTTAATATATAATAGATATTATGTAATATTTAATATATATAATATATAATCTAATATATAATTTTTGATATATAATATATTGAAGTATGGAGAAATTGGAGGGAAAGGGGGTTGGAAATAAATTAGGAGGGAGAAAGGGGGAGGGAAAATTTAAAATTCAAAATTCTGCCAGGATTTTTGGGTACTCGATTAGGCTCGGGTATTGCTTTGTGCACCAAACCTACTTGGTCACTCTTCAAATGTCACAAAAACGTGTTTTTCCCCTGTTTCTCTGAGTTCCAGACTTCGACCATGTAGCTGACAATTTTTTTTTCACCCAAATTTGATGAAATGAAAAGAGCATTTTAAGGAGATTATCAGCTTTCTATCGATATAATTGCCGTCAAATTTTGAATTCGGTAAGTAATTATTAGTTATTTTCTAATTGAGTTACCTCTAAAGTGCTGATTTATATACTGATTGAAAAACGGCTATAACTTTCAGACCGTATAACATTTTTGAAATCCAAAAAATGCATCACATTCTATGCTTTGCCTACTATAAGGAAAAAAAATAAAATAAATTTTGTAAAGTTTTGAATGAGTAAAGGTGGTCAGACACGGGAGTTTTTTAATTTTGAAAACACTGTAGCAAAAAAATCATAATTAATTATTTTTTTTTGGAATAAAATTTAAAAAAATTATGCGTCACATCCGGGCATGAGTCTACTACTTATATATTAAATCTTATAAAAAAATATTATCATTTGATCATGATTAAGGTGGTCAGACATACACCTACTTCTTATTTTTTTCCTAAAATTTTTGTACTGCTGTATTGAAATCTATACTTTTCACCAATTATATTAATTTATTTTTAGAAAAAGGCCTAATAGTTTAGAAACTACATTCAATTTCCTATAGATTCTATTCTTACAACTTTTTGGTATTAGGTTGATAGCTAGTTCAAATTTTCATGTCAAGTTGACTAACTTGATTTGCTGATTTTTCATTGCCACTTAAGGGCATAGTTTAGCCCCTCATGATCTTGCACATACCCATGTATATTATATATATACTAGAATGTATTATATACTTATATATATATATATATATATATATATATATATATATATATATATATATATACTTATATATATATATATATATATATATATATATATATATATATATATATATATATATATATATATATATATATATATATATAATGTATATCATATATATATATATAAATAAGAGGCATATGATATATATATATAATGTATATTATATACATACTAATGTATTATATGTACTAATGTATATAATATATATAATAATACATATTATATATACTAACATATATAATATATATAATACATATTATATATAATGTATTTGATAAGGTGTACTAGGACCCCTTGTAATTTTGGTGGTTTGACTATACTAAATAAGTAGATGTCATCATCTGTTCTAGAAACTAGTACTAGGACCCCTAGGAAGTCCCCCAGGAACTCCCCATGACCCCTAGGAGTCTTCGTGACCCCTTTTAACACATTTGAATGCTCAAGTGTGTCCGAAGGCATTGTAGGACCCCTTAGGACACACTTGAACATTCGAATGTGTCAAAAGGGGTCATGGGGACTTCCTAGGGGTCCTAATAGGCCTTATCGCACATTATGACCCCTAGGAAGTCCCTATGACCCCTATGGACACATTGGAATGCTCAAGTGTGTCATAAGGGGTCTTACGGCCCCTTTAGACACACTTGAGCATTCCAATGTGTCAAAAGGGGTCATGGGGACTTCCTATGGGTCCTAACATGTGATAAGGTGTACTAGGACCCCTAGGGAGTCCCCATGCCCCTTTTAACACATTGGAATGCTCAAGTGTGTCTTAAGGGTTCCTAGGACCCCTTCAAACACACTTGTGCATTGAAATGTGTCAAAAGGGGTCATGGGGAATCGCTAGGGGTTCTAGTACACCTTATCACATGTTAGGACCCCTAAGAAGTCCCCATGACCCCTTTTGACACATTGGAATGCTCAAGTGCATCTTAAGGGGTCTTAGGACTCCTTCAGACACACTTGAGCATTCAAATGTGTCAAAATGGGTCATGGGGACTCACTAGGGGTCCTAACGTGACAAGGCCTATTAGGACCCCTAGGAAGTCCCCATAACCCCTTTTGACACATTCAAATGCTCAAGTGTGTCTTAAAGGGTCCTACGGCCCCTTCAGACACACTTGAGCATTCAAATGTGTCAAAAGGGATCATGGGGACTTCCTAGGGGTTCTAACATGCCTTATCGCACATTAGGACCCCTAGGAAATCTCCATGACCCCTTTTGACACATTTGAATGCTTAAGTGTGTCATAAGGGGTCCTATGGCCCCTTTGGACACACTTGAGCATTCAAATGTATCAAAAGGGGTCATGAGGACTTCTTAGGGGTCCTAATAGACCTTATCACACATTAGGACCCCTAGGAAGTCCCCGTGACCCCTTTTGACACATTTGAATGCTTAAGTGTGTCTGAAGGGGTCCTAGGAACCCTTAAGACACACTTGAGCATTCCAATGTGTCAAAAGGGGTCATGGGGACTCCCTAGGGGTCCTAGTATGCCTTATCACATGTTAGGACCCCTAGGAAGTCCCTATAACCCCTTTTGACACATTGGAATGCTCAAGTGTGTCGTAAGGGGTCCTTGGACCCCTTAAGACACACTTGAGAGTTCCAATGTCTCATAAGGGGTCACGGGGACTCCCTAGGGGTCCTAATGTGCGATAAGGCCTATTAGGACCCCTAGGAAGTCCCCATGACCCCTTTTGACATATTTTAATGCTCAAGTGTGTTTGAAGAGGCCTTAGGACCCCTTAGAACACACTTGAGCATTCCAATGTGTCAAAAGGGGTCACAGGGACTTCATAGGGGTCCTAATGCATGATAAGGCCTATTAGGACCCCTAGGAAGTCTCCATGACCCCTTTTGACACATTTGAATGCTCAAGTGTGTTCGAAGGGGCCGTAGGACCCCTTAAGACACACTTGAGCATTCCAATGTGTCAAAAGGGGTCATAGAGACTTCCTAGGGGTCCTAACGCATGATAAGGTGTACTAGGACCCCTAAGGAGTCCCCATGACGCCTTTTGACACATTGGAACACTTAAGTGTGTCTGAATGGGTGCTAGGACCCTTTACGACACACTTGAGCATTCCAATGTGTCAAAAGGGGTCATTGAAACTTCCTAGGGGTCCTAACATGTGATAAGGTGTACTAGGACCCTTAGGGAGTCCCCATGACCCCTTTTGACACATTGGAATGCTCAAGTGTGTCTTAAGGGTTCATAAGACCCCTTCAGACACACTTGAGCATTCAAATGTGTCAAAAGGGGTCACAGGGACTTCCTAGGGGTCCTAATGTGCAATAGGGCCTATTAGGACCCCTAGGAAGTCCCCATGATCCCTTTTGACACATTTGAATGCTCAAGTGTGTCCAAAGGGGCCGTAGGAACCCTTACAACACACTTGAGCATTCCAATGTGTCCATAGGGGTCACAGAGACTTTGTAGGGGTCCTAATGTTCGATAAGGCCTATTAGGAGCCCTAGGAAGTCCCCATGACCCCTTTTGACACATTTGAATGCTCAAGTGTGTCTGAAGGGGCTGTAGGACCCCTTATGACACACTCGAGCATTCCAATGTGTCCATAGGGGTCACAAGAACTTTCTAGGGGTTTTAACACGTGATAAGACCTATTAGGACCCCTACGAAGTCTCCATGACCTCTTTTGACACATTTGAATGCTCAAGTGTGTCTGAAGGGGCCGTAGGACACCTTAGAACACACTTGAGTGTTCCAATATGTCAAAAGGGGTCAGGAGGACTTCCTAGGAGTCCTAATGTGTGATAAGGCCTATTAGGACCCCTAGGAAGTCCACATAACCCCTTTTGACACATTGGAATGCTTAAGTGTGTCTTAAGGGGTCCTACGGCCCCTTCGAACACACTTGAGCATTCAAATGTGTCAAAAGGGGTCATGGGACTTCCTAGGGGTCCTAATAGGCCTTATCATGCATTAGGACCCCTAGGACGTCCTTGTGACCCCTTTTGACACATTTTAATGCTCAAGTGTGTCCGAAGGGGTCCTAGGAACCCTTAAGACACACTTGAGCATTCCAATGTGTCAAAAGGGGTCGTGGGGACTCCCTAGGGGTCCTAGTATGCCTTATTGGGTGTTAGGACCCATAAGAAGTCCCTATGACCCTTTTTGACACATCGAAATTCTCAAGTGTGTCGTAAGGGGTCTTAGGACCTCTTCAGACACACTTGAGCATTCCAATGTGTCAAAAGGGGTCACGGGGACTCCCTAGGGGTCCTAATGTGTGATAAGGCCTATTAGGACCCCTAGGAAGTCCCCATGACCCCTTTTGACACATTTGAATGCTCAAGTGTGTCTGAAGGGGTCGTAGGACCCCTTAGGACACACTTGAGTGTTCCAATGTGTCAAAAGGGGTCATGGAGACTTCTTAGGGGTCCTAATGTGCGATAAGGCCTATTAGGACCCTTAGGAAGTGCCCATGACCTAGTTTGACACATTTGAATGCTCAAGTGTGTTCGAAGAGGTCGTAGGACCCCTTAAGACACACTTGAGCATTCCAATGTGTCAAAAGGGTTCATAGCAACTTCCTAGGGGTCCTAATACATGATAAGGCATACTAGGACTCCTAGGGAGTCCCCATGACCCCTTTTGACACATTGAAATGCTCAAGTGTGTTTGATAGGGTCCTAGAACCCCTTACGACACACTTGAGCATTTTAATGTGGTAAAAGGGGTCATAGGGACTTCCTATGGGTCCTAACGTGTGATAAGGTATACTAGGACCCCTAGGGAGTCCCCATGACCCCTTTTGACACATTGGAATGCTCAAGTGTGTCTTAAGGGTTCCTAGGACCCCTTCTGACACACTTGAGTGTTCAAATGTGTCAAAAGGGGTCACGGGGACTTCTTAGGGGTTCTAATGCGTGATAAGGCCTACTAGGACCCCTAGGAAGTCCCCATGACCCCTTTTGACACATTTGAATGCTAAAGTGTGTTTGAAGGGGCTTTAGGACCCCTTATGACACACTTGAGCATTCCAATGTGTCCATAGGGGTCACGGGGACTTCGTAGGGTTCCTAATATGCGATAAGGCCTATTAGGACCCCTAGGAAGTCCCCATGACCCCTTTTGACACATTTAAATGCTCAAGTGTGTCCAAAGGGGCCATAGGACCCCTTAGGACACACTTGACCATTCCAATGTGTCCATAGGGGTCATGAGGACTTCTTAGGGGTCCTAACACATGATAAGACCTATTAGGACCCCTAGGAAGTCTCCATGACCCCTTTTGACACATTTGAATGCTCAGGTGTGGCTAGAGGGGCCGTAGGACCCCTTATGACATACTCAAGCATTCCAATGTGTCCATAGGGGTCATGGGAACTTTTTAGGGGTCCTAACACGTGATAAGGCCTATTAGGACCCCTAGGAAGTCCCCATGACCCCTTTTGACACATTTGAATCCTCAAGTGTGTTTGAAGGGCCGCAGGACCCCTTAGGACACTTGAGCATTCCTATGTGTCAAAAGGGGTCATGAGGACTTCCTAGGGTCCTAATGTGTGATAAGGCCTATTAGGACCCCTAGGAATTCCCCATGACTCTTTTTGACACATTGGAATGCTCAAGTGTGTCTTAATGGGTCCTACGGCCCCTAGTATGCCTTATTGCGCGTTAGGACCCCTAGGAAGTCCCCATGACCCCTTTTGACACATTGAAATGCTCAAGTGTGTTGTAAGGGGTCGTAGGACCCCTTTGGACACACTTGAGCATTCCAATGTGTGAAAAGGGGTCATGGGGACTCCCTAGGGGTCCTAGTACACCTTATCATGCGTTAGGACCCCTAGGATGTCCCTATGACCCCTTTTGACACATTGGAATGCTCAAGTGTGTCTTAAGGGGTCCTATGGACCCTTTAGATCCACTTGAGCATTCAAATGTGTCAAAAGGGGTCATTGGGACTTCTTAGGGGTCCTAATAGGCCTTATCACGCATAAGGACCCCTAGGGAGTCACCGTGACCCCTTTTGACACATTGGAATGCTCAAGTGTGTCCTAAGAGGTCCTACGGCCCCTTCAGATGCACTTGAGCATTCAAATGTGTCAAAAGGGGTCATGGGGACTTCCTAGGGGTCCTAATAGACCTTATCACACATTAGGAGCCCTAGGAATTCCCCATGACCCCTTTTGACACATTTGAATGCTCAAGTGTTTCTGAAGGGGTTGTAGGACCCATTAGGACATACTTGAGCATTCTAATGTGTCCATAGGGGTCATGGGGACTTCCTAGGGGTCCTAACACGTGATAAGACCTATTAGGACCCCTAGGAATTCCCCATGACCCCTTTTGACACATTTGAAAGCTCAAGTGTGTTCGAAGGGGCCATAGGACCCCTTATGAAACACTTGAGTGTTCCAATGTGTCCATAGGGGTCACAAAGACTTCCTAGGGGTCCTAACGTGCGATAAGACCTATTAGGACCCCTAAGAAGTCCCCATTGCCCCTTTTGACACATTTAAATGCTCAAGTGTGTCCGAAGGGGCCATAAGACCCCTTAGGACACACTTGAGCATTCCAATGTGTCCATAGGGGTCACGGGGACTTCCTAGGGGTCGTAATGTGTGATAAGACCTATTAGGACCCCTAGGAAGTCCCCATGACTCCTTTTGACACATTTGAATGCTCAAGTGTGTCTGAAGGGGCCGTAGGACCCCTTATGACACACTCATGAATTTCAATGTGGCCATAGGGGTCACAGGGACTTCCTAGTGGTCCTAATAGGTCTTATTGCATGTTAGGACCCCTAGGGAGTCCCTGTCACCCCTATGGACACATTAGAATGCTCAAGTGTCTCCTAAGGGGTCCTACAGCCCCTTCTGACACACTTGAGTATTTAAATGTGTCAAAAGGGGTCATGGGGACTTCTTAGGGGTCCTAATAGGTCTTATATCATGTTAGGACCCCTAGGAAGTCCCTGTGACCCCTATGGACACATTAGAATGCTCGAGTGTGTCATAAGGGGTCCTACAACCCCTTCAAACACACTTGAGCATTTAAATGTTTTAAAAGGGGTCATGAGGACTTCCTAGGGGTCCTAATAGGTCTTATCATGCGTTAGGACCCCTAGAATGTCCTCATGACCCCTATGGACACATTGGAACACTCGAGTGTGTCATAAGGGGTCTTATGGCCCCTTCGAACACACTTGAGCATTCAAATATGTCAAAAGGGGTCATAGGGACTTCCTAGGGGTCCTAATAGGTCTTATTGCGCATTAGGACCCCTAGGAAGTCCCCGTGACCCCTATGGACACATTGGAATGCTCAAGTGTGTCCTAAGGGGTCCTACGACCCCTTCAGACACACTTAAGCATTCAAATGTGTCAAAAGGGGTCATGGGGACTTCCTAGGGGTCCTAATAGGCCTTATCTTGTGTTAGGACCCCTAGGAAGTCCCCATGAACCCTTTTGACACATTTGAATGCTCAAGTGTGTCCGAAGGTGTCTTAAGACCCCTTCGGACACCCTTGAGCATTCAAATGTGTCAAAAGGGGTCATGGGGACTTCTTAGGGGTCTTAGTACACCTTATCACGCGTTAGGACCCCTAGGGAGTCCCCATGACCCCTTTTGACACATTGGAATGCTCAAGTGTGTCTTAAGGGGTCATAGGACCCCTTAAGACACACTTGAGCATTCCAATGTGTCAAAAGGGGTCATGGGGACTCCCTAGGGGTCCTAATGCATGATAAGGCATACTAGGACCCCTAGGGAGTCCCCATGACCCCTTTTGACACATTTGAATGCTCAAGTGTTTCATAGGGGGTTCTAGGACCCCTTACGACACACTTGAGATTTCCAATGTGACAAAAGGGGTCATGGGAACTTCTTAGGGGTCCTAACATGTGATACAAAGATTTAGCCAGCCGCCTTTAAAGAACTAGAAGAAATGAAAAACAAAAATTAGGCCAAAAACACATATTGCATTTCTGTATGTAGTACCATCAGCTTCAACAATCCAGTTGGCTTCCTCTGCTAAGACACGAAGAAATTCATTAATGTCTGCTCTGGGAGGAAGATTATAATTTCCATATTTGTGCAAGCTCTAAAATTTTTTTGTCGTTATCGCTCTCCACGTTTGTTCTCTCAATTTAGTCATCTCCCTCTCCGCTGCACTCAGCTTAGCAATCCTTACCTACTCTTTAATAGAGACTCTCCAAAATTTGTATACAAAGACATCCTATAGGAAAAAATGAAAAGTTTCCCAGAGAATATCCACAATTCGTATACAAAAGCATCATACAGGAAAAATGACAAAAAATTAATAGCTAAAAGGTAAAATTTATCATTAACGCCAGTAGTACCAAGGTCATACCCGCTGTCAAATCCTGGCCTATGACGTGGAAAGGAGAAAATCAAGTAAAATGAAAGGGAAGTATGGATCAAATAGCGATTGTGCATCAAATTGGATCAATATCATAATAAATGTAGAAAATACTGTTATAGACAAAAATATTTGCATATTAATGGGAAAGAGTGGGAAGAGCTTCTTGGACCCATGATAGAAGTTATAGATAAGGAGGAAGAGCTAGGAAGGGGAAAGCAGCAAAGGAAAGAAGTAAGATATGCATGTGAACGTATGTCAGATGATGATGATGAGTACTCACCATCTGGTAGTAGCTCAAGTAGTGATAGAAGCTCTTTAGTGCACATGTAGAATGACACAAAAAATTTAGATAGAGAAGTAACAAGTGTTGTGGAATTATCCACAGAGCAATGTGAAATGAAGCCTCAAATTGGTTCATTAGCAGGCAAAGAATTTGGTCATGCACTTCATTCTAGCACCACAAATATTTCTATTAGAAATGCCTATTCGTCAATGGCCTTGAATTTATAGGACTTGGGAAACCAGGTTACTCATGTTGGGCAATATCCCTCAAATGTAAGTTCATTGCCACCTTTGGCAAGGCAGTCTCACTCATTTTACAACAAAGGGCAGCCATCTATGGTCCAAGGTTTTAATTCAGCTGACAAATGGAGAGCTTCTCAAGGTACTGATCTCTTTCATAGAGAAGTTCCTGATTCATCTCAAGGTTCTTGTTTAGGTGACCAACTCCTTCGAGGTCCACAAATAGACCCATTGATTTCCCAAATTGGTAAAAGGGTAGATGCAATTTTGGAAAGAGTATCCCAATTGAAGAGAAATGGAATTTCCAGTGAGCACATTAAAGTTAAATTGTAGATCCAATGGGTGTATCTCCTCCACTAAAAAATATAACTGCTTCGAGAGACTTGAGTTTAAATGGAGACTGTTTGTTCCCAAACATGCCCCAGTCGAGCAGATGAACCAGATGTTGCTTGAGTAAAGAAGATAGTGGTTTATTAAAGCATCTGCATTATCCCACTTGCTATCAGTTACTACTTTTTGAGTGGCTTGCCAGCTGCTTCTGTGCAGGATTCCTATAATATATAATGTCCTCATGCAAGTACATGCTAGTTTTTGTAAATATTTTCAGTTCTAAAGTTTTAGTGAGCAATATCAAATAAAAGGTTCTTGCATGTGTTATTTAGACACATATCAATAAATTAGGAAACCATTTTTCTCCCATTACATGGCCGAAATGCCTAGATTCACTTTGTCGGTATCAATAGGTAGCAAGATGAGGGAAGAAATATATTTGTGAAGAGAAAGTACAAATGTTACTGTCCAAAACCATTTGGAGAGTAATATTCTTCTCCTGATTGTAATAAGAAACTCAAAATGCAGAAGACACCAAATAGTTGGGGCATTTATTTCCTATGACCTATGTCAATTTTAGTTCAATTCCTAAGGATGATATTCTCAATGTGTAAAAATAAACTGATGTGTTATTTTAAAATGGTATTGACTGAAATTTATGAACATATGTCAAATATCCATTTTTTCTAGAATTTGAAATAGAACCAGTGGCAATATAATCAAATTTGTGAATTTCACATCCACTCATTGGATGTTAATCAAAAGTACAATATAGTAATATTTTTGAACCGATAAACAATCTTAGTCTTACTTCAAACCTACTCCTGTGTATGTGGGTTCTTGGAGGTATCTACTAAACAATGTGTGGATCTGTAATGTCCCTATCCAGGACCTTACTCACTTTGCTTAAAACTCCTAATTATAATTTGGAATTCTAATGCCTGCTATGATATTATTTAAGTTTTCCTTGCTCCTTACTGATTAATATTGTAATGAATTGGTTATCCTTCCCCTTCTCTCTCTCTCTCTCTCTCTCTCTCTCTCTGTTATCTCCTCTCTCTCATCACCCTCTCTCTGTGTCTCGAGCTATCTCTCTCTATCACCTTCTCACTCTCTCTTCCTCTCTTAGCCCCCGCCACCTTCTCACTCTCTCTCTTCCTCAATGGCCGCCCATGAATTTTTTAAATGACTGATTAATTTCCTTTGCTTCTTTCAATGGCCATCCATGATTTTTTTGCAATCTTCCAACCTTTCGTACATAGTCGTAAAATACATATTAATATATTATACATATAAAATAATATATAATATATGATATATAATGTAACATTTAATATTAATGCATATTAAATAATATTTAAAATGTAAAATGTATATTATATAATATTTAATATATAATATTATATATGATATATAATTCTAATATATAGTTTTTGATATTAATATATAATTAAATAATATTTAATGTAAAATGTATATTGTATAATATATAATATATAATCTAATATATAGTTTTAAATATTAATATATATTAAATAATATTTAATTTAAAATGTATATTATATAATATTTAATATATAATTGATATTATATAATATTTAATATATCTAATATATATTTAATATATAGTTTTTTATATATAATATATCATATGAAGGATGGAGAAATGGGAGGGAGAAAGTGGAGGGAAAGGGAAAATTCATAATTCTGCCGTCATATTCGGGTAACTGAAAATATCAGGTACCCGATTAGGCTCGGTATTGCTTTGTGCACCAAACCTACATGGTCAACTATTGAAATGTCTCAAATACATGTTTTTTCCCTGTTTCTCTGAGTTCCAGACTTTGACAATGTAGCTGACGACTTTTTTTTCACCCGAATTTGATAAAATGAAAAGGGTATCTTAAGGAGATTATCAACTTTCTATCGATATAATTGTTGTCAAATTTTGAATTCGGTAAGTAATTATTAGTTATTTTCTAATTGAGCTACCTATAAAGTGCTGATTTATATACTGATTAAAAAATGACTATAACTTTCAGACTATATAACATTTTTGAAATCCGAAGAATGCGTCACATTCTGTGCTTCGCCTACTATAAGGAATTTTTTTTTTTTGAATTTTAAAGTTTTGAATGAGTTAAGGTGGTCAGACACGAGAGTTTTTTTATTCTGAAAATGTTGTAGCAGAAATAATTATTTTTTTTGGAATAAAATTACAAAAAAATATGCGTCACATCCGGGCATGAGTCTACTACTTAAATATAAAATTTTATAATAAAATATTATCATTTGATTATGATTAAGGTGGTCAGACATACACCTACTTCTTATTTTTTTCCTAAAATTTTTGTACTGCTGCATTGAAATCTATACTTTTCACCAATCATACTAACTTTTTCTCAAAAAATGCCTAGTAGTTTAGAAACTACATTCAATTTTTTATAGATTCTATTCTTACAACTTTTTGATATTAGGTTCATAGCTAGTTGAAATTTTCACATCAAGTTGACTAACCTTGATTTGCTGATTTTTCATTGCCACTTAAGGGCATAGTTTGGCCCCTCATGATCTTGCACATACCCATAGGCATGACATATATCAATAACATTTTCTTTAAAATCTTTGAGCATATCTATTATGCACATTCTTCTTTGAACACCACAAGTTGTGCTTCCTTTTATAACACAACTAATAAATTGACATTGCTTTTGCTTGGAGGCCTCTAATTTTTTTTAATGGTTTCTTTCTAGTATATTATTAACAACCATTTCATTTCATGAGATGATACCATAGATGTATTTAGTCAGACAATTCATTTTCCATGTCTATGCTTTCATGATTTGCAGAATGGCTTTTGTAGAGGTGTCAAAGGTTGTGTAGACACTAAAAATGGTTCACACCTATGTACCCCATTTTTTAAACACGTCTTTAATGTCTAATTTTCATCCCTAATCTATTAATATTTCTCCTTGATTTTTCCTCATTTTTTACCTAATCAATCACTTTCAAAATCAATGCAATTCATTATCAAAATTATCAGAGTCATCAATATCATCAAAATTGATCATCTGCCTCATCAAAATCATCAATTTGGTCAAATCAATTAATTTGTCTTCTTTAGGGGTAAATAACCCATAATTTATTCCCAAGTCTTAGTTTTGATAAATAAATTATATTTATTTATCTATTTTTCCTAAGTTTCACAATTAATGAATTTGACATTAATTAATTGGCTAATTATTAATTTGTGGAATTTTCATAATTCCTAAATCCTAATTTCCATCTTGTGAGAATAAATAAATTTTAAAATTCAATAATTCCCTCCTTTTGCCAAATAGGATTTTATCCCTTAATTTTTTATTCACCCACTTTTCTAGCCTCCACTTCCTCTTTTTTAGCATCCACCTTCCCATTTCCTTTTGTCATAAATTGTCATAGTATATGACAATTTTCCCTTTTCCCTTTTGTCATAATTGTCATAGTTTATGACAAATTTTCTCTTTTTTCCTTTTGTCATATTTGTCATAATTTATGACAAATTTCCCCTTTTTAACTCACTAATTTTTAATTGTGCATTCAATTTGTCATAATTGATGATAATTTCCTCTTTCAAATTTGTCAATTGCCATAATCTATGACAATTGCCCTTTTACACACTTAATTGCTAAATTTGTAATTTCTATTGTAAATTCTATAAATTGAGATAATTTCTCTCCTTTTTGGCTAACCACACTCCTAGTATTCTCATGCTATCACTTTGCTTTCAAATTTTTGAGCATTTTTAGTCATTATCAAGAGCTACATCCATCCACATTATGGAGAAGAAAGGAGAACATAGGAGCTACACTTGAAAGGGGGTTTTGTTGTTTAATTTCCTTTATATTTCAAGTGGCTTTTATGGTAGATTAGATTGGTTTGCATATGTTATTTATGAGATTTGTGGTTCTCTCATTTATTCTTTCTAATGCTATTTTATAGTCTTATAGGTTGCAGTTATGGTTTTGCACCAACCATGTTTATTTGCACAGGAGTTAAGAAATATTTTACAACAAACTTATTTTGCACATATCATTATTGCATTTCGTGAGATGACATACCTTTGAGGCATACTCGGTTTAAAAAACTCGCATCTTCTATGCTTGTACAATCTTCCTACATGTCAACCATGACAACTTCCTTATTTCCATGCCTAGCATTTGTATGAAAGTTTTGAAAGATTTTTCAACAACTCTATAACATTGCATGAAATGATATTTCCTTGAAGCATTATATTGAAGAATTCATATGCTTTGATTGTTCCTTCACATTTTGCATGCATGTCTATTTGAGTTGTAGACACCTAAAAATCCTTTAGAAAATAAAGTATTTTTATTTTCAAAAAAATCTCTGATGACATCATCATTTATTAATTAATTAATTAATTTATTTTTATGTCATTAAATCTCTTTTTCTTAATTAAAAATATTTAATTAAGAAATCCCTCCCAAAAATGTTTAAATCTTATTTAAACATTAATCCCCTATTTATTAATTATTTTAATTAATAAATTGACCAAAAATCCCCCAAAAAAATAATTAATTTATTTTTTGACCAAAACTTGGCCAATTTTCTTAAGACCACTAACCTCTTCCAAAATCTTCTAATCCCTTCTTAATTTCGATTAAAAGGCTAATCCCATCTTTTCTAACCCTAATCTCAACTCAAAATATTTAATTAAGATTAAATATTTAATTTTCATATTTATTGAAAATATTTCAATAAATTTTCCCAAACTTAAGTTTTTGGAATGAATAAACTTTTATTCCATAAAACCTAGGAGAATTCTAGACTCTTCTAGAAACTTCTCAACCCAACCTCTTCACCCATCCTAATCCTAAAATCCCCTAATCCTAATCCTAATCCCCTTTCTAATCTTGTCACATTCCATTAGCAAAAGGTTTACCAAAACTTATGCTAACCTCCTCTTAGTCATCCTCCTTAGTCAACAAAGATGGCCACCTCTTGGCCACCTCTTGCAAATGCATTTAAGGATGCATTTAAGCCTTCCTTATCTTTCTTACATGCATTCATTATGCATTTAAGACCTTCTTATCCCTTCCTTGCCACCTCTTGGCCTTGGGCACATTTACCAAATTGTGCACATGCCCTCAAACTTTCAACTCAATCCTCCCTTGACACTTGTCAGGACACTTGTCCTTGACTCAACCCTAACCTTAGCCCTAACTCTGACTCATCCTTTTTAACCAAGCCCTTCCCTTTTCCTATAAATACCCTCACTTCCTAAGGCAAATCATCTTTCAACTCTCAAACTCAATAGCAAAGTTATAATGCCATTTTCATTCTAGCATAAGCATAAACTCATCATTTTAGATCATTTTCAAGCTTAAATCACATTTAAATTAGCTTAATTGGATTAACATAGATTCATTTCTTGTTTAATCAATCTTAGTTCATCTGTTAGCTTTACATATTTGTGTGTTCTTGAGGCCTTTGAGGTAAAATAGGTTCCTCATACCTATTTTGTGTCATTTTGGGTCTTCTTGATCCTCAAATCATCTTATTTGCATGCTCCAAGTGCTTGAGTTTGCACACCCACATCCATTTATATCCAAGCATATCAAACGGTGCATGGGCGCATCCGTTTTAGGCTTAAACTGAGGTGGCTTTGATTTTAGTTTGTTTACCATTAAATTTGATTTGATAATATGCTATGACGTTTGTTTGTCTTTGGCCTTCAAAACAGGTTTAGGTGCACGCTCAAATCTTAGTCTACATTCTGGCACGCCCGGTGGGAGCCACTTCATGGGTTCTTTGCAAACATTCTGATGAGTTTTAGACCATTTTTAGATTTTTCAAAGCTTATAGGTGGACGTAGCACTTAGATCCATTCTTCTTCTTGTCTATATTCTTCTTCCTCTTCTTGTCTATATTCTTCTTCTATTCCGTCTCCTTTCTTCTTCTTCTTCTAGCAAGGAGGTCATGGCCATTTTTTTTCAAAAATAATAATAAAATCTATAAGGAAGCAAAATCATACACACCTTATTTTAGTGCTTAAAATGAACCCCCAAATCATTCTTGAATGCATTAAGGACTAAAATTTGCAAAATTTGTTCTAACAAACAAAATAAAAAAATTAATCGAGGCATTTGCATCCTTGCAACATCAAGGATTTTTAACAATGCATTCATGCAAAGTAGGAATGATCATATCTTTTTGGGCATAAAAAGAACATCAAATCTGCATTCAAATGAGTCAAAACAAAATCTTGAATGAAGCTAAAAGGAAGAACTTAGGTCCTAAAGCGTCATTTTCCATTTGAAAAGCAAACACAATCTTGAATGCCTTAAAGATCAAAACAAAGCTTTTTAAAAAAAGTTCTTAATCAACACGCACACTCAATCTTGAATGCCCAAGTCAAAAAACTTGCAAACACTCGATTTACTTTTTGGAGAAAGGAACAAATCAAAATCTAATCACGAGTGTCTTCATTTCAAAGTTCAAACATCACTTAATCAAATTTGGGAAAATGAACAAAATCTGCTTGATGTGCATGTAGGAGTTTTTCAATTCTTGCATAATCCTTGTTAGAGTAAGCAACGTGGAACATTTGAACTTGGACAAGTTCACCTGTTCTACTTTTAGCGAGGCCTGTCCAAGGAGAAGCGCTTCCTCCTCGGAGAACGACCTCAAACCGGTATCCCCTCCGGCCGGTATACAAATAAGTGAAGTCCAAAAGAATCACTTATATCTCCTAATCGCCGGGCGTTCGTGCCAAACACGTGTCTGGGGATGGTAAACATTCCTCTCCCCCAGCATTATTGGCAAGGCTCTTAAGTGAGTCACGGATGATCAGCAAAACCGGGTATGGAGACACCACGGAACTATTAAAAACCTGATAAAATAGAGGCTACCCTATCTACATCCGAAAGTATCAAAATCCTTGTGCAAGGACCGATTCCAAGGGGTTTACCGGGTCGCCTCAAGATTACTCACCATTTGTATTCCCTTCTGGGAGATACCAAGCTGTGGGCAAGCGATTTTGATACTCACCTTCCTTAGGTAGATCTGTTTGAAGTGCTTGATAGTCAAAGACTCCGTGAAAACACTTGTTGAAACATACACTTTCAAAGCTTTGTCAGAGTCAGTTGTCTTTGTTTGTATCCCGCAGGGTTCCTTTGTCCCTTGCGGAGATTGCTTTGACTTTAACTTTTGCCATTGGAAACCTTTGCCTCAAAATCAGAAGCCTCTTTTCCAAAGTGATGCCCAGCAAGAGCAAACATCCTAAAGCGAAGTTGCCCAAATCCCAAGCCTATCAAGAGCGAAAAGTTGCCAAGAAGAACACCAAGACCTATCAATCCATTATCCAAGCAACCCAAGCAGAGGAAAAATCCCAAGCCAGACTTGAGAACATTGCCCATAACGCCCGCATCAAACAGTTTGCCTTCCGTTTCTGAGTTAACCATCACTTTGTCAACCTTGAGCCAGAAGATTAGCCAAATCCTTGTTCATGTCTTGTTCCATCTTCAGATCTTGAAATCTTGTCTCAAACAGCCTTGCATCTTAGTTTCATTCTAGCTTTCATCTTTGCATCATTAATCAAAACCTTAGTTGCATTTGCATTCATCCTCCTACCAGCATTTTAGAATCAGTCCTTGTCATTTGCACTTGCATCATCCTTCTAGAGCATTGTCCCTTCACCCTTCAAAACCTTTTCCACCAGCATTCCCCCCATTAGCTTTCCATATCTTTCCAGCAGATCCATCATCTTTTGTTCCAAATCTAGAGATCCACCAACACTTAGTGTTCTACCTTTTGAGTTGTTCCTATCCTATATCCAAGATCAGAGACCATCATCCTCTTTTTTGACACAACGTGTTGTCATAAAGAAATCAAACCTTGTCCTTGCATAGCCATCATCTCGAGCAAGAGATTGGAGTGCATTGATAAGAAACTTGTTGACCGAAGATCATCAGTCTATCTTAGGTTGACCCCATCATATCTCTGATCCTCCATTTGGAAAAAATAGCAGCTCATTTGTTGACTGCTCAGTAATCTTTCACCAGCTTTCCACCAGCAACCTATCTTTCCTCCACCGTCTTGATCCATATCCGTTCCATCCAGCTTCCATCATCGCCATCTTGATCCTTATCTTTGCATTTGCATCTTAGAAGTCATCATCTTTAGAAGTTCATCAACTTTGCATCCATCAACATCTTTTAGCCAAACATCTTGCATACATTTAGCACTTGCATCTCCATGCCTGTTGAGACCAGATCTCGAAAAAGAAGAAGCATGAATCCTTATCCACCAACAACCTCATCTGATCCCAAACTTTTCACCAACGCCATGATGACCTACAATCCCCACATCCAAGCCAGTAACCCATGTGAAGATCCAAACATCCCTTCATCCCCCTTGGCAAACCAAGCATTTGTAAATCCTCCAGAAAGCCCACCAGCGACCAATGCCCTTGTACCGCAACATCAGCAAAGCACATTTGCCCACTATCTGCCAGAAAGTATCTCCATCCCACCATCTCTCTATCCACGCATCCCCATCAAAACTATCCAAGTTCCAGCACAAGCGTATTCTCCGTTTGTCCAATCATTTCCCGATCCTATCATGCAAACACCCCAAGAGCTTTCCACCATTCCCCTTTTCTTGCAAGGAAGCCTCGCCAGTCCCACAACACAAGCTGCAGCGCCATCTGCTCCATCTCCTACCCCTTTTGCTTCATCATCTGCTATGGCTGCCCAAGCCCAAATCCAAACTCAAAGTCAGCTTCCACCTCTCACACAAGCTTTTACACCGCCGCCATCCGCAAGTCAAGCAACGCCTTTCACCATCAAAGGAGCACCATCACCCTTCACCCCCCAAGCACCCGTACCTTCTTCTTTGGGGTTAGCGCAATCGCTTCCCATTCCAACCTCATCTTTCTCTTGGGTGTTTCCTTCATTTTCCTCCTCACAAGCATCCGCTCAACCACAACCTCAACAAGCTCCTTTCTCTCAAACATCATTCATGTCCCAAGCTCCCGTTGCTCCTACCATTCCATCATCTGCTGCAGTGCACCCTAACACAAGCTCTCAGTGGGGCCTTACACAAGAAGAAATGAAGGCATGGGGGATCCCATCTCAATCCCCTACATCTATGGTTGTAAGTCAACAAATCGCCTTCGCCCAAGCAGCACAGCAGCAACTACCCCAACCACCGCCGGCTTCAAGCTATTTGTCCCAAATCCCAAATACCTTCCAGCAAGTTCCACCACCTCAACAGCCAACTTTCCCCAGCTATCTTACGCCATCACCCTTTGCTTCTAGCTTCCCCACATCTGTTCCACCCCTAAGTAACGCAGGCATGCACCCAGCTTATATCAGCCAAACCCAAAGCCAACCTCAGCAACTACCACCATCATACCCGCAAGCAGCATCATTCCAACAGCCTCCCCCACAGCAACCACATGTCCCCTTTCAGCAAACAACCATCATTCCTCAACAACAGCAAGGCCCTTGCTATCAGCCTCAGCAACAAAACCCTATCATCTCCCAGCAACAACAAGTTCCCACCCATCAGTTACAACAGCAAGTTCCAAATGTCCAATATCAGCAAGCAGTCCCACAACAACCGCCAGTTCAACAACAGCAAGCAGCCCAACAACATCAAGCGGTTCCATATCATTTACCACAATATCCCCCTATGCCACACTAGCAATATCCCCAGCAACCATTGCCCCAAAATCAGTTCCAACCCATTTATCCACAGCAAGCGCCATATCCAGTTCCACAACTTCCATCACAAGAAGAAGTCCCAGTTCCCTCGCCACTCAATGCTGAGTGGGAAGCAATGAAAAATGCTCTAAAGGAGCTACAAAGCGGAACAGAGAATAAAACATACAAGTTCGAAGAGGTGTGCTCATATCCCTTCGATCGGTCCATAGCAACTATCCCTTTCCCCAAACATTTTGAGATGCCCAAGTTTGACAAGTATCGGGGGAAAGGGGATCCAGTAAATCATATCAAAGAGTTCTACATGGCATGCCAAGAAGTGGCTTACAGTGATAACTATCTCCTGCGCCTGTTTCCCAAGAGCTTGGGAGGGACTGCTGTTGAGTGGTTTTACAAAATACCACATGGGACAATAAAAACCTTTGCTGAACTCTCTGAGAAGTTCATCACACACTATGCCCATAATGTGGAGAATGAGTTGTCCTTGCTAGACCTATGCAACTCAAAGCAAAAAGATGGAGAAAGCCTTGCAGAATACTTGCAAAGATGGCAGAATCTTACAACCAGGTTATCATATCAGCCGCCAGAGAAGCATCTAACAAAGATCTTCATTGATAACCTGCATCCAAAGCTATCCCATCACATGCGAATAAACTGTCTCCAGACATACCAAGACATCAAGAGCAAAGGCATAGGCATCGAGAAAGCTCTCCTAGACGAAGGCACTATTCATCACTTCAAGGATGATTCCAAGAACAAACCCAACAATGATAAATCCCGTTACTGGAATCGTAACAAGAATGTTGTTACAGATGGAGCCATTGACACTAAGAATGTACAATTCATTGTGGCTAGTCCTACACCAGCTCAAACATACCAACCGCCACAAGCGCCCATCTATCAGCAACCACCAGCTCCCGCATATCAAGCACCTATTTATCAGCAGCCTCCTCAAGCTCATCAGCCACCTGTGCAACAGTATCAGCAGCAATACCAACAGCAATAGCCAGCACGTCAAGGCAATCCTGTTAACACAGTTAATGTTGCCCCAAGGCAGAACAAGCCCAACAATCAGAACAATCCAAAGAGGACTTTCACACCTTTGGGTGAGCCTCTGGATCAGATCTTTTATCGGCTATCCAAAGCAAATATGATCACATATCTGCCCATCCCACAGAAGGATGACAACGCACCAAAGTCTGATTGGTATAAAGAAAATGAATACTGTGATTACCATCATGTGAAGGGGCACACAACATTGAAGTGCATGTGGCTTAAGAACTACATCCAGGATCTCATTGATCGCAAGGAGATCCAGGTCGATGCACCAGCTGAAGCTTCACCCAACGCCAGTTTGAAAATATATCAAAATGTGTTCCCTCAACACGATGCCGGGAAGAATCAAGCCAGCGCCAATCAGCCCCAAAATCGTGGCAAAGGCAAGCAAGAAGATCACACAGCGGCCTACATCAACTATGACAAGTATGTCGGATGCATAACTCAAGTTGAGCCCATCCAAGATGAGCCCACCATCAATACCATCCACGTAAGAGGGCCAGATCGACAATGTGCTGCAACTACCCGCAGTGGTAGGATAACTGTTGCCGGTGCTCCTCCGAGATCAGCTGCTCCTCCAAGGCCAACGTCTACTGCATCCACAGCATAGTCTAACACCAGGCCAGCATCAAATGCACGTGCAACACAGCATAATGCACCAAGTGCACAATACAATATCATAGAGCATCTTGGGAACATGCCAGCCCAAATATCTATCTTGAATTTGCTCCGCACATCACCCATCCATCAGGAGATCCTGGACAAAGCTCTAAAAGAAGGCCATGTCCCCACGGACATTAACACAACTCAGTTTGAAACTCTTGTGGGACACCTATCAGCAGCATGTGCCTTATCCTTCAAAGAATCTGATATACCAGATGTCGCTCCTGACCATACTCTCCCTCTCCGCATTGCCGTCATGGTCAGAGACTTTGCCATCAAACGGGTTTTAATAGATAATGGCTCAGCCCTCAACTTGTGCACATTAAAATTCATCAAGAAGATCGGGTTCACGGAGGCCGACATACAACATGAGATGATCACCATCAAAGCATATGATAACTTGGAGCGTACCTCTGAAGGTACTATCACCTTGCCTATCCAGCTAGGCCCAGCAACGCAAGATACTGTCTGCCACGTTGTTGATCTCGACCTACCATTTAATATTCTTCTCGGCCGCCCATGGATCCATTCCATTAGGGCTATACCATCTACTTACCATCAGTGCATCAAGTTTCCACATCAAGGCACTGAGGTTACCATCCACGCTGATCCTAACCCCTTCGCATACTGCCGTGCGATGGAAGCATCTTTCCCTCATTCTACTCATTGTCCTGGAACCGATATTGGTACTTCTATTGCTAGTTCATCCCGATCCCATCGCGATCCAGAGACCATCCTCTCTTCCACCTTATCATCTGTCAAGATCAACAACCAGGGTTGTGGCGAATACAGCCTCAGTGATGCATTTGCTGTAGGGGCTCTTCCACGTGATCCACATACTCAAGGACGCCCAAGTTGTCAAAACAAGCCTGTTGAGGAACATTATAAGCTCAAGCAAATCGGAAACATGAATTTTGAGTCTCATGGTACCATCAACAGCAAAGAGATAGATCCAGATATTAACAAATGGTTATACAAAGATCCCCCATCACGTGACACACAACTTCTTGAGTACTTCAAAGAGAAATATCCAATCCCCTACAAGAATGTCACAGAACAATATAACTATCAAGGTGGTGGTCTAGGACCACAAGAGGACAGAAATTTGTTTCCTATCATACCATCCCAGAATCCAGAACAGCAAGGACTTGGCTTTAATACTCCTCGCCTGCTTGAACAAGAGCCCAATACCACAACTGCGGACACTAACATGACCAACGTGAACTTTTCGAATAGCCGGGATGACCTCATGGAAATCGAAGACATCCCCGAAGAGAAAGACATCCGATCCTACGATGATATCTTTGCCGATGACACCCTCCTCGGGACTTCTGTTCTCCAACAACTCTCCATTAACCTCATAGATCTTCCCCTCACAAACCCTGACCTCATAGATTGGGACCAACCAAGCATCGCACACATCGACGAGTTCCAAAGCGCACAAGCACTCCTAGAATTCATGGGGGCATCAGGTCCAGCAAGCAATCAGGATCCAACATCAACCTCTGTCTATCAGCTTCACCCAGAAGGATATTTTGGGGAAGAGGCAAGCTTTAGTCGCAAAAATGAAATAGCAAAAGAACATCATGAGTCTTTATGTGAAAACCCCCTTGGGGCACATTCTGATTCCAAAATAGTAAAAATAAAGGGCGTATCTTCTAGTGAAAACCTGGCAATTCAGGCGCTAGAAGATGAAGCCTTGCCTCTTCCCCCTATCCAAGATTATAGACCAGAGCAATCTCCAATCATCATAGAGGAAACCAAGTCAATCAACTTGGGAACAGAAGAATGTCCAAGGATCACCTACATTGCAGTCAACCTAACAGAAGGAGAAGAAATCGCTCTCAGTGCCTTGCTCAAGGAATCCATTATCAACTTTGCATGGTCATACGCCCATATGCCTGGGCTTGATCCAAACCTTGTTGTTCATCACCTATCAGTAGATCCAAACGTCAAGCCAGTGAAGCAGAAGCTAAGGAAAATGCATCCAAAGGTAGCATTGCTCGTCAAAGCAGAGCTTGAGAAGCTCCTCCAAGCTAAGATCATCAGAGCAATAGATTATTCAGAGTGGATCTCTAACATGGTGCCAGTCACAAAGCCTTCTGGCGACATTAGAATCTATACTGATTTTAGGGACTTGAACAAGGCATGCCCTAAGGATGACTTCCCATTGCCAAACATAGACATGCTTGTAGACCTCATAGCGGGTCATGAGATGTTATCATTAATGGATGGCTTTTCAGGCTACAACCAAATTCATATAGCGGAAGCAGATCAACATAAAATAGCATTCACAACCCCATGGGGTACCTTTTGCTACAACATGATGCCATTTGGGCTAAAGAATGCAGGAGCAACATATCAGAGAGCAATGACAGCAATCTTCCATGACATGATCCACAAGATCCTTGAGGACTATGTGGATGATATCCTTGCAAAATCCAAAACAAGAGATGAGCACCTCAACATCCTAGAGTGTGTATTTGATCATCTGAATCATTATGGATTAAAGTTAAATCCTAAGAAATGTGTCTTTGGCATAACATCTGGCAAGCTTCTAGGCTTCATCGTCTCTAGACGAGGCATAGAGATCGATCCTAAAAAGGTAAAAGCAATAACGGAGATGCCTCCACCAAGAAATCTCAAACAGCTCAGAAGCCTACAGGGCAAGCTTCAATCAGTTCGATGATTCATCTCTCAACTAGCAGACAAGTGCCAACCCTTCTCACATCTCTTATGCAAAGACACCAACTTCAAGTGGGATCCCATATGTCAAAGAAGCTTTGATAAGCTCAAAGAGTATCTAGCTAACGCTCCGATCCTTGTACCACCAGTTCCAGGATGCCCACTCATCCTTTACATCTCAACAACAGCTACAACACTAGGGGCACTCCTAGCACAACATGATGATGAAAATAGAGAACGAGCTGTCTACTACATCAGTCGCACTCTTGTGGGCTATGAGCTTAACTATTCACCCATGGAGAAAGCATGCCTAGCAGTGGTCTTTGCCACTCAAAAACTTAGACATTACATGCTTAGCCACACAATCAAGCTCATATCAAAGGTGGACCCTCTTAAGTATCTGTTATCAAGGACAACCCTCACAGGCCGTATGGCAAAATGGGTCATGTTACTCAGTAAATTTGACATTCAGTATATAGATCGCAAAGTAATCAAAGGGCAAGTCATTGCCGATCAGCTAGCAGAAGCACCACTGGTGGATGCCTATCCACTAATCATGGAATTCCCCGATGAACACTTATGCATGATTGAAGAGCAGCCCATGTGGAAACTATACTTTGATGGTTCCAACACATCCCATAGCTCTGGCGCAGGAATCCTATTCATCACACCTCAAGGTGACTATATTCCAAAATCATTCAAGTTGGGATTCCCCTATACCAATAACATTGCAGAATATGAGGCACTCATCTCAGGTCTCAGAACAGCTATCCAATGGAACATCACAGAACTACAAGTCTTTGGAGATTCACAGCTCATTATCAAGCAAGTCCTTGATGAGTATCAGATAAAGGATGACAAATTGCTACCCTACAAGCAACTGGTCGATAAACTGAAAGAGCATTTCCTACATCTACAATTCAATCAGATCCCAAGGCTTCAAAACAAAGCAGCAGATGCAATGGCAACCATCGGATCCTTATTGGAAATCCCACGTGACGCAACACAATATGAATTTCTAGTCGAGCAGCTACACTTGCCAGCTTATGAGAACACCGATGCAAACATGGTGTGTGTCTTGGTTGGTCCCCAATCCCCATGGTACCATGACATCCATGCATATCTAAAAAATGGTATCATATCTCCCCATCTCACCAATAACCAACGCCAAAACCTTATTCGCAGAGCTTCCCGCTACACTCTTGTAGCCAACACCCTATATCGTCGCGGGTATCACAATGTCCTATCTAGATGTTTAGATTCAAACGAGGCCGTCCTGGCCTTACAAGAAGTTCACGCTGGAATTTGTGGTGCCCACACGAGTGGCATGGTTTTAGCAAAGAAGCTGCTTAGAGTTGGATATTATTGGCCAACAATGGAACATGATGCGTGTGAATTTCTCAAGAAATGTCTCCCATGTCAACAACATGCCAATTTGATACATGCACCAGCACAGGATCTACAGCCTATTGCACCACCGTGGCCTTTTTCATGTTGGGGCCTCGACCTCGTTGGCTTGATCACCCCCCTCTCTTCGGATGGACACAAGTATATCATAACAGCCACAGAGTACTTTACCAAATGGGTTGAAGCGATTTCGCTCACCCTAACCACTGGCATCCAAATATCCAAGTTCATCCTTTACCACATCATTTGCCGCTTCGGCATACCATCTACCATTTTCACAGACCATGGCACACCTTTTGAAAACCAGCATGTGGATGATCTATGTGCCAGACTCCACATCCATCACCGTTTCTCCAGTCCATATTTCCCTCAAGGAAATGGCCAAGCTGAGGCAACTAACAAAACTATCTTGAAAATCCTCAAGAAGGTTGTCAATGATTCTGGTCGTGACTGGCACCTCCAAATCAATCCCGCCCTTTGGGCCTACCGCACTTCTTATCGCACTCCCACAGGCACCACCCCATACTCTCTTGTATATGGTGCTGAAGCCGTTCTACCGATCGAGGTTGAGCTCCCATCCTTGCGCGTCTCCATGAAGAACTATACAACTGATGAAGACTATCGTGTGGCCCGGCTCACACAGCTAGATCTGCTAGATGAAAAGAGACAGCAAGCTTACGATCACCTGGTGGCATACCAAAATTGACTCAAAAGGAGTTATAACAAAAAGGTCCATCCTAGACAATTCCAGGTCGGTGACATGGTCCTTAAAGAAAATCAGAAGGTCCTAGCAAATAGAGAAAAGAAAGGCAAGTTTGAGCCTACTTGGTTGGGCCCCTATGTTGTCACCGCATCCTTCGGCTCGGGAGCCTATCAGCTATCAACACCAGAAGGTGAGCCCTTGAATGATCCTATCAACTTCATCCATCTGAAGAGGTTCTATGCCTGAACCTGATCCTGCATATATCAGAAAATCCAAAAACATTCAAAAAAGCAAAAAAGCAAAAAAAAAAAGCAAAAAAGCAAAAAAGAAAAGAGAAAGAGAAAATAATCATCCAAATGGTGAAAACTTGGCAATTCAAGCGCCTTGGACAAGTATGTTGGTGAAAACCTGGTAAACAGGCGCCAACATAGTAAACTGGGCTATTTATCTATTCAGTTGTCCTTTCAGCTACCGTCCTCTTCCTCCATCCATAACAGATCTCCCAGCAGTTCCATCTCCCCTATCCTCCAAGCATTCGGCTTCCATCTTCCTCCAACCCATCTACAATCCATATCCTATTCCAAAGCTTTGTACCATATCTTGTACCATATCCCTTTCCCTTTCCTGTACAATGCTTTCCTCCCTGTATTTATCCTTCTTGTCTCCGTCCTAGTGAGAGTCCCGCCGAGTGTGATCTTCCTATCCCCAATCCTGAGCTTCTGTACATATCCCTTGTGCATATCATTCCTCCTTATTGTACATAACCTTTGTCCATCTTGCAGCAGCATTTGATCAAATATCTTGTCCCATCCCCAGCCTCAAAAAATTTGTAGTCCCACTCAGGCCTTGTGCTTCAGCAACATCAATTGATGACTTATCCTTGCTCATCCTGATTATTCCTTGAACTTCAGCTTTTTGCTAGCGAACAACTACACTTATTCTCTCACCAACCCATGGGTCCTTGAGGATATATCGTTCCTCCTGTCTGACCTAATCTTCCATCCTGGTCCTTGAGGATATATCATTCCTCCTGTCCGACCAATCTTCCCACCATCAATCAAACCTAATCTCTCTCCTTGGCAAAGGATGTCTTTTTGGAGTTATCATTTTGATCTTGGATTTTTTGTCCTTTGGGTCTTGTTAATCTTTTTGGCTTCTCTTTATCCCACCAGGGTCACCACGATTCTTTATATCACGGTGTGCTGCGTGTGCGGATAATCTGGGGCAAGGTCTTTTGATCTTTCGCTTCTGCCTGTGAGTCAGTTGTGTGTTTGTGGTTCCTTCAGCATCGGATCCGCCATGTCACCTCTGCGCTTCATGTGTGATGTTGGGGCAACCCTGTGTGTTTGTTTAGCGTCAGTCCTCGTCAGTCCTCTACGACGTTGTTGACAGGCCTCGTGATCCCAGTATCTTTGGCAGGTCTCTAACATAGCTATATTAAATCTAGGTTGTGCACTCCCGTTTGCACTTGGAGCTATCTGGTCCCTTGCATTTATCATATAGATTAATCTTGCATCTTTACATATAGCTGCATCTTGCATCTTGCATTTCCATCTCATCTTGCATATCATCCATATTTGTTCTTAGAAGTGAGGTTATTTATCTCCCCTTTCTTCCTAGGCCCTTCCTTCCTCGTCCCACCGGGCACACTCTGTCCCAGGGCGTAATCCCTCTTTCTCCTTGTCCCACTGGGCACATCTTCCATGATTTTGTCCCACCGGGGCATGTATCCTCTTTCTTCCAGTCCACCCGGGCATCGTACCCTCTTTTTCTAATTCTAGCCTTGGGCATCTTATTTTCTTGTCTTTGAAGCCATGCCACTTGCGGCATCGCATCAAAGAGGGGCAAAATGTAGACACCTAAAAATCCTTTAAAAAATAAAGTATTTTTATTTTCTGAAAAATCTCTGATGACATCATCATTTTTTAATTAATTAATTATTTAATTAATTAATTTATTTTTATGTCATTAAATCTCTTTTTCTTAATTAAAAATATTTAATTAAGAAATCCCTCCCAAAAATGTTTAAATCTTATTTAAACATTAATCCCCTATTTATTAATTATTTTAATTAATAAATTGACCAAAAATCCCCCCAAAAAATAATTAATTTATTTTTTGACCAAAACTTGGCCAATTTTCTTAAGACCACTAACCTCTTCCAAAATCTTCTAATCCCTTCTTAATTTCAATTAAAAGGCTAATCCCATCTTTTCTAACCCTAATCTCAACTCAAAATATTTAATTAAGATTAAATATTTAATTTTCATATTTATTGAAAATATTTCAATAAATTTTCCCAAACTTAAGTTTTTGGAATGAATAAACTTTTATTCCATAAAACCTAGGAGAATTCTAGACTCTTCTAGAAACTTCTCAACCCAACCTCTTCACCCATCCTAATCCTAAAATCCCCTAATCCTAATCCTAATCCCCTTTCTAATCTTGTCACATTCCATTAGCAAAAGGTTTACCAAAACTTATTCTAACCTCCTCTTAGTCATCCTCTTTAGTCAACAAAGATGGCCACCTCTTGGCCACCTCTTGCAAATGCATTTAAGGATGCATTTAAGCCTTCCTTATCTTTCTTACATGCATTCATTATGCATTTAAGACCTTCTTATCCCTTCCTTGCCACCTCTTGGCCTTGGGCACATTTACCAAATTGTGCACATGCCCTCAAACTTTCAACTCAATCCTCCCTTGACACTTGTCAGGACACTTGTCCTTGACTCAACCCTAACCTTAGCCCTAACTCTGACTCATCCTTTTTAACCAAGCCCTTCCCTTTTCCTATAAATACCCTCACTTCCTAAGGCAAATCATCTTTCAACTCTCAAACTCAATAGCAAAGTTATAATGCCATTTTCATTCTAGCATAAGCATAAACTCATCATTTTAGATCATTTTCAAGCTTAAATCACATTTAAATTAGCTTAATTGGATTAACATAGATTCATTTCTTGTTTAATCAATCTTAGTTCATCTGTTAGCTTTGCATATTTGTGTGTTCTTGAGGCCTTTGAGGCAAAATAGGTTCCTCATACCTATTTTGTGTCATTTTGGGTCTTCTTGATCCTCAAATCATCTTATTTGCATGCTCCAAGTGCTTGAGTTTGCACACCCACATC
Source organism: Chamaecyparis obtusa (assembly GCA_027943335.1). Lineage (NCBI taxonomy): Eukaryota > Viridiplantae > Streptophyta > Pinopsida > Cupressales > Cupressaceae > Chamaecyparis > Chamaecyparis obtusa. Next base: position 22,639 of record BSBK01006267.1, on the reverse strand, counting down.
CATTTATATCCAAGCATATCAAACGGTGCATGGGCGCATCCGTTTTAGGCTTAAACTGAGGTGGCTTTGATTTTAGTTTGTTTACCATTAAATTTGATTTGATAATATGCTATGACGTTTGTTTGTCTTTGGCCTTCAAAACAGGTTTAGGTGCACGCTCAAATCCTAGTCTACATGAGTAACTATGATAGATTTTAATATATCTTTCTATTATGTTGATATAGATGCTCATACTTTGATTTGTGACTTGCATCTCTTGATTTGTTTTTAGATACTAGATTTGCCAAAATGAGCATTGAATCTATCAGTTATATATTTTTTTGAAATCTTCACAAATCTTTTCAATGAATCCATTTCATTTATATCACCACAAAGAGACATCTTTTTGAACACTTTGTTTCTCTTTTTTTTTTTATAAAGTTTTTAAAATCATTTTCAATATATCTATGTCATAAAATTTCTCGACCAATATATCTATATCATATCCTTTTATCTAATGAATTGTGTAAGAACTTCAATATTCTTTTTTCTTTGATGTTGAATATAATTATTTTTGGTCACTATAATAAAGTTATAGTGATCACATAATAAAGTGGTACTTCCATTAGCAATTATATGAATTTATTCCTTTAATTTCTTAAGCTATATTGATTTCTTTTATTTTTTACTACTCTATTTAATAGCAATTGCATCATATTTAAAGAAAATTAAATAATTAGTATGACCACCATTACAATAATAAAATAAATAAATATTAATGAAACAAGAATAACAATAACTATAGTTAATTGTATCTATGATATAATTTCAATGTTATTCTTTTATTTTTTTAATGTTTTATATAAGGTTTTACAAACATCTAGAAGTAATAACTACTTTATAGGTAACAATAGACTTGGAGATATTAAAATTAAGTTAAAGATTATCTTTATGTGTATCTAGCTTGAAATATCATAAATGATTAGTGATCCTAATATATATATATATATATATATATATATATATATATATATATATATATATATATATATATATATATATATATATATGTTCCATAATACGATGAAAACTCATCTTAGATTCAACCTTTTCAAAGGATTGAAGTTTAATTTAATATATAAGATTGTTCAAACATTAAAATTTTCATACAAAAGTAATTATATACTCATCCTTCTAAATTGATACAATCGAAAAGTTATAAAAATAATTTTCTAGGGTTGCTTCTGAAATAACTTCTTAGAGTGAAAATCATTCATTACACCAAAAGGCGTAAACCTACACTGGTATCAAACCCCCTATATGAGGCCATCCAAAAATATGGTGTAAGAAAAAAGAAACCTTCCACCATGTTCTCACCAATATCGCATGTTAAAAAAGCCAAAAATATTTGGAAACTTGGACATCGTCAGGAATATGAACCGTGTGTTGAGATGTTCACTATTATCACTTCTACAAAGGAATTATTTGTAATCCTTGCTTATTTTAGTGAGAAGTTACATTTAATGCTTCACCATTAGACGTCGTAACACATGGAAGTGGCAGTAAATAAGCTGGAAATGCACAATAGTGGAAAAGATGGTAGTGTAAATACATGGTACCTCTGCCTTTTAGTCATGCGTTTCTTCCAAAGTGAGGAGATAGTACCACTACGATTGGCATATTATGGATATGTTGAAATGGTTTTAGAAGTTTTTGAGGTAGTAAAAGACAATGCCAAAATGGCAGCTTCTTCACCTATGCTAATATAGGATGCAATGATTGTGGCTTATGCACATAATGAACATGTTAAACAAACTTTAGTCTCAAGTAAATGCATTTGCATTATGAGTTGCGTCTTTAAGAAAAGCTTGAACATTATTGTTGTATTTTATTTTCTTTAAAAATCTTGGACATTAATGTTTTATTTATTTTAACTTTCCAAATGTCTCAAAACATATATCTTGGTACAATATGGTTGACTAGAAGAGGCCTTTCATTCTCCTCACCTCATTTATATTCTGAATATGTTTGGAAAGTGAAAGTGTATTTTGAAAAGTAGGAGTGACATTTCCAACCCTATGCTTCTACATTTCTCTAGCATGCCCTCATTGATAAAAAGATGATTGTAGTTTGTTTCCTCAAGTCTACAAAGAGAAATCACCAATTTTGTCCCAAAAAGCATGTCTTTTTAAGCTCATCAATGTGAATTAAAAGATATCTTAAAATATAATCAAGACTTATAAATATCTTATCATGATGTTTAATAAAATATTTTTTTATCGAGAAGTTCATAATACATTTACTAATATCTTATCATGATGTTTAATAAAATATTTTTTTATGAGAGGTTTATAATACATTTAGTTTTAGTAATCTTTTGTTTTCTTTATTTATAGTCTTTTATTTTTAATAATAAATTATATGAGTTTTATTATTTAACAAAATTAAACATTTTAAAATTAATTTGGTAGTGATTCATCCTTTTTATAAATCTTATAATTTTAGAATGATTTGTATGAAAAAAAAAAGATAAATAATCAATTTATATGTGAATTTTATTTTTAGATTCATTATTATTTAATTAATTAGTACTTCCTTTAAAAAATAAAAATAAATGGAATTTAGTTTAATTTAGAATTGAAATGACATGTATGTAAAAGACAATATAGAAAGATTGCATTTATATCTAAATTTCATTAGTACTTGTGCTAGTCAATAGCATTGCATTCACTTTAGTTTTTAATGGCTATTAATCAATTGACTTTCTATCATGAGAAATGATTATTTATTTCATTTGAAATAAAATCTAAAGTTAAGATATAATTTTCTTTATTTTATAAATTCTAAAATCATTTTTCCGAATTCTTATTAGTTTAAGACATTTTGTGTTATAGAGACAAATTTGTAGGTGATTTTTTTGGTTGTCATTTTTATAACTAAAAAAATACAATTTCAAAGATTTTTTTTTTTCTGTTTGAACTTGTTTTCCCAATATATAAGAAATTAATGCTAATTACAAGGTCACTTCTGATTCTTGTATATGATGAAAACCTACCTGTTAAGAACAAGTTCAAACATGCAAATGTTAACAACAAAGAACATATTCAATCTACTCTAACATGTTCATAAACTTGCAAAAAACAATAATCTTCACCATAACCTCAGATGAGCATGAAGCAAGTGCACCCAAGACTTGCTTGATTTAAGCTCTTAGAGAGGTTGTGGGTGCGCTCTCTCAACACAAGTGTGAATTCCACTATGAATGCAAGGTAAAATCAAAATTGAACTACTCAAGGAGGACCTATGGAAGCAACCCTCAAGCATTCAATAAGAAGCCATTGAAGCTCAAGAAGGGACTATGGAAGCAACCCTCAAGCTCAATGACATGCAAGACTAATGCTACTAATGAATCTAAGTTAAAGCATGGAATCAAATTTCAACTCTACTATGCATTCTAACAACTACCAAATGGTTAGTAACAAATCTAAGAAAATAATTCTAAGCATAAACTAGCAAACTAGCATTATAATTCTACATGCAAAATAAGAGATGATTTGCTTGAGGCAAGGGTCCTATTTATAGGATTTTGGAGGGCTGGAGTGAGGTGGCATCTATGTGGAATTCACATAGGTGTCACCAAGGAGACACATAAGCCATGAAAAGTCCAAGACTTGCTCACACATGTGGGAGCAACTTGGGATGTGAGAGGTCAATGTGTACTTCAAGTACATGTGTAAGTGCGTGTAAGAGAAAAAGTCTATTTTCACCATTTTAGAAGGTGTAAGAAGTATCATCAAAATTGTAAGAAGCCTTGTTTATGCAAAATTTAAAAATTTGCTCATACATGTGTGAGCAAATAATTAGGACTAATGGATGTAGGAATAAAAAAATTAGCCTAATTAACCTTAGTTAATTAGTGAGTAGGTTTATTAGATAGAAAGTGATGTGTGTAGGATAACATCTAGGTTGGATTTAGGATTAAATTAAATAAAATTTAATTTAATCATGGCTTAGTAGAAATAACGAATGCGGGGGAATTAAATTAAAAATTTATTTAAAAGGGGAATATGGAGGAACATGTATTAAATTAAATTTAATACATTATGAAAGATAGTAATTAAATTTAATTCAAATACTATAACTAGTGAATTTATTTAATTAAATAAATTTATGAATTTGACAAATATAATTAATTAAAAATTAACCCTAATGTTATTAGGGGTCATTAATTAAATTAAATTTAATTAATGTTAAAAGGATGAATTTAGGTGTCTACAATTCCATGCCGATTTTATGAGATTTTCTTTTTTCTTATATATTATTTTATCAATGACACAAATTATACTTATATTAATAGAATAAATGTATATTATATGATATTTATGATATTTTTGTTATTTAGTAAATTAATTAAATTTTAATATTTAATATAATATTTATATTATTTTATATTGATCATTATTTATATATGAATAATTATTATAATATATTATATTAAATTATATAATATTTATGTATTATAATATATTAATATTTAATAAATTATAATATAATATAACACAATCTATTTTAACATAAATTTATATATTATATAATATTAATTAAAGTATACAATAATATTAAAATTATATTATAAATACTAATAATAATTTAATAAATAGTTTAAATATAAGATAGAAAATATAATATAAATTATATATGAAAATATGAATCCATATAAATTAAGGTTTGGTAATAAGGATTGCAATTTATGTAAGATTCAATTAGAATTAATTAATATTATAAAGTACATTATATTATTCTAGAATATTTTGTGATATTATATCACTAGATTATAATATAAGAATTTCTAATATACTAGCATGCTTATATTTTAAAAACTTAGTTGAACTACTAGCTAAAAATATCAAATTTTAAAATGTACTAAATTAATAGAATTATATTAAATTAGTTAATAATGAACTTAAAATTATTTATGTATTATTAAGTATAGAGTTAATTTTATTATAATTATAATTAGATAGAATTCAAGATTAAATTTTTGAAAAGTTTATAGTTTGACTATGTAATATTTTCTATACGTATTTTGACAATAATTTTTATATTATATTATAATATGTACTAAAGTTTTAAAAATAATCTAAAATTAAATTTATTTTTATAATTATAATTACTTAATCTATCTTCAAATTCATAACAAATAATGTTATTTCGATATTTACAATACACTATGTAGACAAGTACTAGCCACTATAAAATATAAATAAATTGTTTACATATTTTGCAAAAATATAGAAAAATTGCATTTATATCTAAATTTGAAATGATTTGCATGAAATAGAATTGCTTACATATTTTAAAAAATAGAAGTTTGTTTATTTTTAAAATTTGAAATGATAAAATACATATGTTGCATATTTATTTCTATTTTTTCTTCAACTTTACAATTATAAGAATAGAAATGAAATGTATGCAAAAATACAAAATAAAATAGAAATTTTGTTTACATGTCTATAAACTAGCAGTCACATGCTTTTGTGCATGCAATGATAAGCCGATAGGTTTTATTTTTAATTTAATATAAAAATTATTAAGGAAATGTTTGTCAGCTTGTAGGGTTTGGTTATCTATGGTTGTTGGTGTGAATATTAATCTAGAGTTAAGTTTTTCCACTTCTATACCTTCTTAAATTAGAAACAAATATTTGTAGGAATTTGTAATTCAGTATCACCATAAAATTGTAGAAAAAAATTACTTTAATATTAAATTATAAAAAATAAAAAATAATTTTTATTTTTAAATATAAAACTAAAAAAATCAAAAAGTAAAAATATATTATACATTCCTTAAAAAATGAAACTTTAAAAAGTAAAAACTTCTTATACAATCTTTAAAAACTAAAATTAATTTGAGTTTAAATCAAACACTTTTATTATAAATAGATCAAAATATATATTTCTATTATAAAGTGAATTTTTAAAATTTAAAATTATTTATTAAATTATTTTTAACAAATATTTGTATTATAAATTTTAAAAACCAACTTCAAAATTGAATAGTATTTATTGATTTATAATTTAAGATTTATTTCAATTACAAATTTGAAAAACCAATGTCAAAACTTAATTGTATTTATTGATTTATTTAAGATTTGTTTCTATTATAAATTAAACTAACAAATTTTAAAATATAATATTATTTATTAAATTATTTACTTTCTTTAAAAATTTCATATTCAAATATAAAAAACATTGTTTTTAGTTTGCAAATAAAATTTATTAATAGAATTGTATTTTTATATGTTTAAGCTTTATTTATATACCTTTTAACAATTAGAAAATGTAAAACTAAAAAATTAGGTAAGTTTCTATTTCTAAGAACTATGGATTTGATAAGTTTCTATTTCTAATTGTAGAATTGTTTGCTAATTTTCAACCAAAAAATAGGGAAAAAAATATAGCCAGAAAATAAAATTATTCGGTAAATGTGCTAACAACTATCCGGCAAAAAGAAGTCATTTTCTTGCTCCCACATAAAGCCTATTGACTTAACTTGATATGTTTTGTAGAATGTCAAGAGTAGATAATTAATGGTATGTAGAAGGAATTTGGAGAATGCTATATAATGATTTGACAACTATCCGGCAAAAAGAAGTCATTTCCTTGCTCCCACATAAAGCCTATCGGCTTAACTTGATATGTTTTGTAGAATGTCAAGAGTAGATAATTAATGGTATGTAGAAGGAATTTGGAGAATGCTATATAATGATTTGACAACTATCCGGCAAAAAGAAGTCATTTCCTTGCTCCCACATAAAGCCTATCGGCTTAACTTGATATGTTTTGTAGAATGTCAAGAGTAGATAATTAATGGTATGTAGAAGGAATTTGGAGAATGCTATATAATGATTCGTAGCTCTTGATGTTTTGTTGCAAATTATATCTTCATATTTGTGTAAAATTTGTGAGTAATTTATTGCAAAATATTGATAGCAAATAAAAAAAAAGTTACAGTTCTTGTGAAAGAAATACTATGACATTTGAGAACAAACTGCCATATAAATCTAAAAATAGAGTTAACAAAGAGTAAAAATTAAAACCTATGCATTTATTACAATGTTGCATAAAGAAACTAACATTGATTCCTGTGATAAATGGAACATATATTAACATTCATTTATGTGAAGGAAGCGTAATATTCTTCCATAAAAATTTGAAAAAAGAGTTAAGAAACAATTGAAAAAAATATTTTATTTTATTTTATCTAGTCAATTCAAAAACTCCAAAAATCTCTCATATGATGCAATTTTGACTGCTAGAAAAATTATAGTAGGTAGGACATTAGATTATGAAAATAAAAACTGAGTTCTTTTTTCAAACTGCCATAATTATGTCCTAATTTTTCTCCTATTAAAAATTCTTGAAAAGATGTTGTAGTGTAGCTTTATTGAATACATTTACTTATCATTTACTACCTATGTTTTGTGGATTTTCCCTCTCAGTGGTATCCCATAAGTGATTGAATATCTAAGTAAAACTAAAAACTTTGAGGAACAAAATTCCAAAATGAATTTTCAAGTTTTCCTAGGTTAATCCAACAATAATAAAATTGAGCAATTATTTTCCATAAATGTGTCATATTTCTCTCTTTAAAAGGCAATGATTATAAATGGTTACAAATTGTTTCATTTTTCTTGAGTAAAATAATATTTCATATCAGCTTCAAATTTAGATCTATATTTTCCAAAAAAATTGAAATACAAAAACCAATCTTCTATGATCAATAAAAGAAATCCATTAAAAAAAATCTTCACAGATCATTTTCTTTTTACCAAAATCCCTCTTTTAACTCAATACAATAAAGTTTTTTGAAAAGAGGATGAAGCAAAAGAGAAAGAAATGACACCATAATAGCCATGAATCCTACAATATTTGAAAACTCTGATTTAAATTAAATTTGAAAGAAAAGTACTTATTAAAATTAAAAAAAAAACTAATAGGTATTTCATCATTGTATTTAGAAAACAACCTATTTTCAGAAAACACATGTAATGCATCTAAATATTCTCAATATTCAACAAAAATTTATAGGGAATGAACAAAGATTTCTCTATCCAAAACTGCCGAAAAAAAATAAGAAGAGAGAAAAAAAAGAAGGTAAGTTGCTATTACTGTTTTCATATTTTTTGGGAAATATTGAACAAAAAGCAAGGGAACAAATGTGAACAGTTTTCCTTAGCTTAAAAATAAAAACCAGCGATAGGGCTGACAACTTTCCAACAGAATAAGTTATTTCCGGGAGCAAAGCTCCCACATAAAGCCTATTGGCTTAAAAGTAGAAAGATTTTGTTTATTAATCTAAATTTATTGTTGTTTTTGTAGATTTAACCAATTCGAAATAAAAATAGAAAAATAGAATTAAAGAGAAGAATACACAGAACACACAATTTATCGTGGTTCACCACAATAGTGGCCACGTCCACACTAAGAGCAGAAAAATTATATTAATCTCCAAATCAAAATGTTTACAAATGACAATAAGAGTCTTATTTATAAGCTCATACTAAGTAGCTGAAAAGACAAGGCACAACAGACAAAAGTCAGTTGGCCTTCCAATCCCAAAAAACTCCCATTGGAAGTCAATGAATAATCCATTTGATCAGGCATTCCCCTGCTCTACATGCTGATATACTTCAGCTTAGCAAGTCCAAGAGAAGTTCTTTCACATTCAAACTTCTCTTTGGTTACAACTTTAGTGAATATATCTGCCAGATTGATCTTAGTATCAATCTTTTCAACCTTCAACCTGCCCTCTTCAACCATGTGCCGAACAAAGTGAGAATGGATGTCAATGTGTTTTGAACGTCGCTGAGAAGTATGATTATGAGCCATGAATATGGCACTGTGACTGTCACTAAAAAGAACATAATCATTTTGTTGATACTTCATTTCACCAAGTAATCGCTACAATCAGATCATTTCCTGAGCACCTTCGGAAAGCACCAAATAATCAGCTTCAGTGGAAGAAAGAGAAATAGAATGTTGCAGCCTTGAGGCCCAACTAATAGTAGCTCCACTGAACATGAATGTGTAACCAGTAGTAGATCTATGCTTATCCAAATATCTGACAAGATTTGAATCCGTGAATCCCCGTAACTGTTCATGATTGTTACAAAAACATCAGACCAAATCTGAAGTGCCTTTAAGATATCTTAATATCCATTTGATGACCTCCCAATGAGTCTTCCTGGGATTGCTCATGAGTCTACTCACAACTCCCACCGCATGAGCAATGTTAGGATGTGTCGAAACCATAGCATACATAATGCTACCAACTGCAGATTTGTAAGGAATGTCCTCCATATATTCCTTGTCCTCTTGTGTTTGTGGACACAAATTTGCTGATAATTGAAAATGTGAAGCAAGTGGAGTAGAAACACTAGGCACATCAGCCATACCAAATCTCTGAATTACTTTGTCAATGTATTCTTTTTGTGACAATGTAATTACTTTCTTCTTCCTATCCCTGGTGATCGTCATACCAAGAATCTTCTTGGCTGCCCCTAAATCCTTCATAGAAAATGTGCTTGCCAATTTAGTTTTCAGCTCACTAACAATTTTACAGCTTGTTCCTGCTACTAACATGTCATCAACATAGAGAAGAAGAATAAAAAATTCACCATTTGGGAGTGTCTTGTAGTAAATGCACAGATCAAATTCACATCTGATAAAATTATGTTCAAGCATGGAGTCAAACTTGACATACCACTATCTCGGGGCTTGCTTGAGCCCATACAAACTATGCTTTAGCCGACAATAGAGATATTCCTACCCCTTTTTCACAAAACCTTCAGGCTGATGCATATACAACTCCTCATTTATGTCTCCATGTAAAAATGCTATCTTAACATCTAACTATTCCAATTCAAGATCCCAAATGGCTACTAATCCCAATACTGTTCAGATGGATGTCATCTTCACAACTGAAGAGAATATTTCAGTGAAATCAATCCCCTATTTTTGAGCATATCCTTTTACTACCAACCGAGCTTTGAACCATTTTTGACCTCCTCCTTCATCTTTCAATTTATAAACCCACTTGTTCTTGAGTGGTTTTTGATTTGGTGGAAGAGCAACCAAAACCCAGGTGTCGTTTGCTTCAAGCGAACTCATTTCATCTGTCATAGCAACAAACCAATTATTTTTATCATTGCTTATACATGCCTCTTTAAAATTTTTAGGTTCAATTTGCTTAGAAATTAATAGCTCTAGCTTTGCCTCTTCAGCAAATAATAGCTGATAATCAGAGAATTTTGAAGGAACTTTCCTTTGTCTTGAGGATCTTCTCAATTCAGGATGATTTGGTTCATGAGAATGAATTCTCTGCAATTGATTATCATTATTTTCTCCAAGTGAAGGATCTCTAAGAGAAACTGTTCTGTTGGTATTTGATTTGGTGAGTAATTCATGGGGACTGCCCTTAGAGATGGGAAAAGAACATGTCCTCTGTATAGCCGAATTGTTTTGGCATGCTTGTCCTGTTAAGACTCCCCCTTTTTGAACATTATCCTTGCCAAGAGATGTGCTCATTATATCCTTTGTGGTCTGTACATGCTGGTCACCAAAGCTAAACTGATCCATTTGTTTTCACTGAGACTGGTCTACGCTGTCATGCGTATGTGCTATCTCAATATCGGGATAGAGGGAGCTACGTAGAGGAGTATGTTGCGGGTGTGATTCTGAAAAACTATGTAGAGGATGTTGACTATTGGGAGGTGTTCCAAACTTTCCATGACTTTCAGGCCTACCGTGAGCTGCAATATACCTGCCATGACTTGTTTGTTCCCTGCTGTGAGCTGTTTGTTCCCTGCACTGACCTCCCTTTCATATTCAAGCGGATCCCTACCGTGAAGAAAAGCATTGTGTGGGTGAGAAGTATCACATGAGAGAGGGGGAAGATCTTGTAGGTGAGAGTCCCCTCCTTCAAATGACCCTGGCACATCACGGGACATGCCATGAGGTTGAGAACTGCCGTAACTATCTTCTCTGCTAGTAGAGGCAAAATCATATGGAACTTGCTCTCTACCGTGAGCTATTTCATAGCTTCCAAGAGATATATCATGATTATCGAGAGGTGTATCTTTCCTATTGTGAGCTCTTCCATATCTACTGTGAGCTGCTTCAGCTCTCTCAGTCTTGTCATGAATTGATTGACCATTCTGTGGAGACTGCAAATTGCCACAAGGGCTATGGCAGGGTATGTTATGAAGAGAGAAAGTTTCTTGCGGGTGAAGGGGATGTGAAAATTGTGCTTGATAGTCAGTAGCAACCCAACTTTGAGAGGCAGGGGATGTTTCAAAAAGTGAGTGACTGTTACAATCATTTTGATTTATTTCAAAATCAGACATAGAATCTCTTGTGTGGTTATCACTTTGATTCCACATGCTAGTAGAGGAAGAAGATACAGGAGCTGGAGCTAAAAATGATGTAGGAGAAATAATATTTTGTGAAAAATTATTCTGTATATCTCTATCAGACTTGTTATAAAAAATAGAGAAGGGAACAAATTCACTCACTAAGTTTTCTTCCATATTGGAAGCTGGAAATGCTTTATCATTAAAGACTACATCTTTGCTCTGAATTATCTTCTTCTCAATCAGATCCCAAATTCTGTACCCAAACTGATCTTCACCATAGCCAACGAATATGCTCTTTTGTGATTTGAAATCCAGTTTTGTCCTTCATTCTTTTGGGACATGTACATGAGCTTCACACCCAAAAACTTTGATGTGTGAGTATGAGATCCTTTTTCCCAGCCATTCCTCTTTCAGAATGCCAAACTCTAGATGAGATGAAGGAGTCCTATTGATTAAATAGACTGCTATATTGTAGGCTTCCGCCCAAAATTCTTTGCCCAAACTGACATTGGAAAGCATACACCATGCTTTCTCAAGAATGGTTCTATTTAACCATTCTGCTGCCCCATTTTCTTGAGGCGAATAAGGAACAACCTTAATTCATCTTATACCATGATCTACAAAAAAGTTATCAAACTCCAACGAACAAAATTCACCTCCATTATCCATTTTCAAACACTTAATTTTATGACCACTTTGATTTTCCACAAGAGCTTTAAAGACTTTAAATTTAGAGAATACCTCTAATTTTCTAGAAAGCATATAAACCCATACCTTTTGGGTGCTATCATCAAGAAAGGTAAAAAAAATACTGTGTGCCTCCATAGGTTCAAAGACATTTGAATGCACTAACTCCAAAGGTGTAGTCCTTTTATCATGTCCATCCTTCAAGAAACTGACCCACTTTTGTTTCCCATGAAGACAATGCTCACAAAATTCCAAATTTGTAGATTTGAGACCCAGTAGTTGATCATGATTCAGCATTACCTCAAGGCCTTTCTTGCTCATATGACCTAGCCTTTGATGCTAAAGTGCAACATCACTGTCCACAAGTGTCAAAGCAACTCCCACCTTATCAATGGGTTTCAAAATATAGAGACTACTGGTTTTGTCTCCTTTAGCAATAGCCAATGAACCTTTGACTATTTTCCATGTATCCGTGAGTTCAGTTTTGAATCCTTGGGTGTATAATTGACTGACAGAAATTAGATTCCTCTTTAATTGAGGAACATGTCTAACATCTTTGAGAAGTAATTTTTCTCTTCCTTCAAGATGCAAGACAACATCTCCTTTCCCAACAATTTTACATGCTTTGTTATCACCCAAATATACCTCTCTGAATCCACCTTCTTGGTAATTTGTGAATGCATTCGTGAGAGAGGAAGCATGAAAGGAAGCTCCCGAATCAATTACCCATGAATCAACTTTTGTATCACTTGTAGATAAAATTAGGATATCTAGATCCTTTTCATGAGTTATGTTTGCTTGACTATCCAATACTTGTTCTTGTGCCTTCTTGAATTTTCTGCAGTCCTTCTTAACATGCCCAGCCTTCCCACAAAACCAACAACCATTTTGTCTCCCTCTTGACTACGATCTTCTTGCAGATTGGGACCTTTGATTGTTGTTAAATCTGCCTCTATATTGGCTTCTTCCTCTATTTTTGGTGCTCACCATTGTGAGAGCATTACCGAAAGAGGACTCATCATTCTTTCTCCTCAAATCTTCAGAGAGCAGGGTGGCTGAAACTTCATCAAAAACTAGCTTCTTGGTAGTTGATGCTGAAGTGCTAATGGCTGTCACAAGTCCATCCCAGCTATTAGGAAGAGAACATAGCAATAGAACAACCTTATTCTCATCATCTTGTGTCATGCCAACTGAATTTGCTTGGCTGATCAAGGTGTTGAATTCATTGAGATGATTTGTCATGACTTCACCTTCCCTCATCTTAAGTTTATATAACTTCTTCATGATGAAGATTTTGTTCACAGCGGATGCTTGTGCATATGTTGAAGCCAATTTATCCCATACATCTTTGGTTGTATTTTTGTCTGAAACATTATACAACACATTATCGCCTAATGCAAGAAAGATTGTTGCCATGGCTTTCTCATCAAGCTTTCCCCAATCTTCATCCGACAGGGCTGTGGGTTTCTTCGCTTTTCCTTCAAGTGCCAGTGAAAGCTCTTTGTTAACTAACAGAGACTTCATTTGAATCTTCCATATCCCGTAGTTCTTCCTAGAAAATTTCTGAACTCTTACTTCTTCCATAATTCTGAAACCGAAATCTTCAACCAGCGATTAACCTCGCTCTGATACCAATTGTAGATTTAACCAATTCAAAATAAAAATAGAAAAATAGAATTAAAGAGCAGAATACATCGAACATACAATTTATCATGGTTCACCACAATAGTGGCTATGTCCACACTGAGAGCAGAAGAATTATATTAATCTCCAAATCAAAATGTTTACAAATGACAATAAGAGTCTTATTTATATGCTCATACCGAGCAGCTGAAAAGACAAGGCACAACAGACAAAAGTTTGTTGGCCTTCCAATCCCAACAGTTTTATTTTTTTTAAAAAAAGATATTAGTTTAATTTTAAAATTTAAAATGATTTAAAGAAAAAAAGAAATGTTGCTTATATCTATATTCACTTCTACTTTTTATTCAATTTTACAATTAAATAAAGATGCTTTATCCATTTTAAGTCAATTGATTTCCAGTAATGCTTACATAATACATCTATCCACCTACATTATAAGAATCCATTCACCCGTCTTTATAAATTCTTAAAAAAAAAGGCTTTAGATTTTATTTAATTATTCAAATTCAAACAATAAAGATGGTGACATAATCATATATCTTTAAATATAAATTTTCTTGGAAAATCAAAGCTCAAACGAAGTTTTCATATTAATTTTGTAAGAAAATCTATGAACATTAAACACAATCATGTCTCTCTTAAAAATATGGAATTGTAAATTCTTTTAAATATGATAGATATATTTAAATATTTATATAATTGTTTCATATACTTTGTAAAAATGTTTATTAGAGTATTAGTTTTGTATTAAATGTTATATTATTTAAATGAAAATGAATGGATAAGAGAGAAAAAAATTAATTAATTGAAAGATTGGCATATTAGATATTAGATTATTGTAGCTTGATTAGAAACTAATAAAAATGATTTCAAGTTATTTTTATAAATAAAATTTAAAATGAAAAAAAAAGTTACATATTTAGTAAAAATTATGTAAATGAAAAAATTAGCACATTAAATTGATAAAACAGATTTCTTGATTTTTACAAATAAATTTTAAAATTTTAAATTCAAGTAATGTTGATAAAAAAAATCATTAAAAATTTTTACTTCTAAATCTGAAAGATTATATATAATTTATTCTTATCCTAAAAAAAGATTTCTTCACTTTTATAAATAAATTTTAAAAATAAAAGAACTTTGGTGTAATTTTGGTAACCTAATTTTTAAGACTTACAATTTTTAAGATGTTTACAACATAAGATTTTTTTAAATATTCTTTCTATATACACCTTGATAGCTTGGCCTCTTTTTGCGACTTGAGACAGCTAGTGGTGAATCTAGGTAAGACGCAGGTGATGATCTTCAACTGCTTGAAGACCTCACATCTTCATTTCTACTATCAGGGACTAGAGATTGAGATTACTTCTTCATACACCTACCTTGGGGTCAAGTTCTCTAGCCCTCGCTTCAGCCTGAGACCCACCATTCTGCCCAGGATCAGTAAAGGGATGGGTTCCCTTGCCATGTTGGAGAAGTAGTGTTTCAGACATCATTTTCAGGACACCGCGTCCAAGTTGTCCCTCTTGGATTCCTTGGTTAGACCTATGGTACTTTATGGTTCTACTATTTGGGGGTCATCCCTTCTAGATTCTGATTGGGCCTCTATTGAGCATGTTCAGACTATCTTCCTCTGGCGTATCATTAGATGTCATCGGTCCACCTCTCATAGCATCATTTTGGCTGAGTTTGGAGCTCATCCCATTAGATTGGGGGCCATCTTTGATTTGGTTTGGTTTATTTACTCCCTCTATTGTTTTATGGACTCCAATGACAATTGCAACAAATATTCTACCTAGCCTATTGCTCTTCAATGGTGCTTGCCAAGTCGGACCCCTCCTCCAGAGCTCATTGTTGGTATGCCTAGGCCTCATCCCTTTTAGGTTCCATCGGGATTAACATTGATCACCTCCCCCTATCAGTTCTCACTTGATGCTCTAACTCACCTCCTCCCTTCTAGATAGGAGTTGAACAGACATGTCAGACTTGACATATACAGGCAGTATATCACCATGACCTAGATCAACCCATGTGGGGGTCTGCGCTTGAGGATGGCTTTTTATCCTGAGCACTTTCTAGACATTCAGGATGGGATTATTGTTCATCCTAGATAATTATCTCAATGTTGGTGCCATGCTCTTCACATCACACTGGGATCTTTCAAGGTTGGATCTCACCACCTTCAGGCCCAGATAGACCATCACATTGACAGAGATGATCGGATTTGCAGGTTATGCACCTTGGCCGAGATTGAGACTAAGACACACTTCATCTTCCATTGTCCTACTTACTATGATACCATAGGGAGATTCTATTTCTTATTCAAAGGGTGCAGTTCCTTGACTGCTTTCTTTAGCTACACTGATCAAAGATGCCTGACACTTTATCTCTGTGAGACTATACAACTTCGCAAGCATACTCTACAACTTCTTTTCCCCCAGAGAAAAATATTTGATTAGCTCATTCTGGCCTTCTTCTCGCCCTCATCTCCATTATGGGGGGTGAAGCGGCCTCAAAATGCCTCAATTACCAATCACTCTAGATCGGTGAGGACCCCACATCACCTTTACCCATCAACGACACATCTCCAACAACTCATATTGATGACCCAGGGTTCTTGCTCATCTGGATCATTATCCTTCAGTGTTGGATTTATTTCTACGTGAAAATGATCATTAGTCCTTCTCTTGTGTCTTTTCTTCTTGCTTGCTGTTTCTTGTTCTCTTCTATCTTTTTTCACTCTTGCTTGCTTTCCCGACCATTGTTTGGTGGTCTGTTGGTTTGTTGTTCCTTTTGCTGTACATTTCTAGTCTCTTAGACCCTTGTTGGTCTCTTGTTGGACATTAATAAATTTATCTTATCTTATCTTATCTTATCTATTATATATTGTATATTTATTATATTTTTAATAATATAATTTTTAAATTCTTTTATTCATTATAAAAATATACCATGTTTATATATAGATTATATATGTGGAACCCTGACCATGATACTAGCCATACTCAGACCCTAGCCATAACCCTTATGCAAACCCTAACTATAACCATTATCATAATTATAACCCTAAATCTTAATCATAATCCTAATTTTCATTGTAACCCAACCCTAACCCTAAACCTAACCTAAATCCTAATGCAAACTTGAACCCTAACCCTAAACATTATGTAAACTCAAACGCCAATCATAATTCTAACCATAACATTAAGCCCTAACCCAAACCATAAATCTAACTCTAACTCTAACCCTAACATAAACCCTAACACTAATCCTATTTCTAACCCTAAGCCTAATTATTTATCTAACCTAAGAATGATATTAACCTATGTATACCACTAAGCCAAAACCTAATCCAAACCCTAATCATGATGTAAAATACAACATAAACCCTTACCCTAACCCTAGCCTTAACATACCTAAACCTACACCCTAGAACTCTAAACCTAACTATTTTTATAACCTAGGAATGTTGTTAAACCTAATTATATCACTAAACCAAGCACTAACCTAAACCCTAACTATGATGTAAACTGTAAACTTGACTCTAAACCCTAACCCTCATCCTAGTCCTAACCATTATGTAAACCCTAACTATAACCATAGTCTCAATCATAACCCTAAACTATTTCTCTAACCTAAGAGTGATACTAAACCTAATTATATCTCTAGCACAAACCCTAACCATGATGTAAATTGTGACCTCAACCTTAAATCCTAACCCTCACCCTACCCATGCCCCAAACCCTAACCCTAATCATTGGGTAAACCTTAAATATAACCATAATCTTAATCCCAAAGCGTAAACCCTAATCATAATCCTAACTAAAATTATATCCCTAGCCCTAACCTTAACTCAAACCCTAATCCAAACTCTAACTCTAAGCCTAAACATTATGTAAATACTAACACAAACCCCAACAATAATTTTAACCATAACCATAAACCCTAACCATAATCCTAATTCTAACCCAAACCATTACCTAAACCCTAACCATAATCCTAACCAAAGCTATAACCCTAACCTCAACCTTAACGTTAAACCTAGCCATTATCCTAGCCCCAACCCTAATTCTAACCTTTACCACTAGCCATAGCCTAAACCCTAGCACTAACCATTATGTAAACCATAACTATAACTATAACCATAATTCAATCTCAATCTTAACCATAAACCTTGACCATAATCCTAACTATGATTGTAACCCCAACCTTAATCCAAACCATAAGTTCTCTAACCCTAAACATTATGCAAACCTTAACAATGATCATAATTCTAACCATAAACCTAAATCCTAACCTGGCAAAACCATGATAATCATTACTCTAACCCTAACCATAACATAAACCCTAAATGTAACCCTAACACTAAGCCTAGTTGTAACCCTAACTATTTCTCTAACCTAAGAATGATGCTAAACCTAGCTATATCACTAACTCAAAACCTCACCCAAACCCTAATCATGATGTAAATGGTAACCTCAATTGTCACCCGACCCATTATGTAAACCCTGACAGTAACCATTATGAAAAATCTAATTGTTATCATAATATCCATCCTAACCCTAAAACCAAATAGTAATCCTATCCAAAACTATAACCCTAATCCTAACCTTAACCCAAACCCTAATCCAAATCCTAACTCTAACCATAATTCTACTCCTAACCTTAACCTAATAATGACACCAAACCTCAAATCCCTAATCCTTTAAGCATAATCAGGTAACCATTATATAAAACCTAACCCTAATACTAACCCTAATCTTAATCTTGAACTGAAAACTATCATAATTTTTATTTTATCAATGATAATTAAAATCCTAGCCCCAATCCTAACCCTTATACTAACCCTAATCATAATTATAACCCTTATCCTTACCCTAACTTATATGTAGCCTTTAAACACAATTCATGCCCTAACATTAAACCCTCACTATGATGATAAACCCAACACTAACACTAAATACTAACCCTAACCCAAATGATAACCCTGACCAAATCTAAATCCTCATCCTACCCCGAATTATAATTCTAGTCCCAACCCTAATACTAATTCACACCTGAGCCTTAACACTAACCAAAACCCTTTTCATAACTTGGAACCCATTATAATTATAAATTTAACCCTAACCTTAACCATTATTCTAACCCCAACCCTAACATATTTCTCACACTAACATTAAACCCTAATTGTGATAATAAACCTTAATTGTGACCATAAACCCTAATTGTAATCACAATAATAAGTCTAAAGCAAACCTAATCCTAATGCTAGCCCTAACCATGATATAAAAGCTAACCCTAATGCTCACCCTGACCATGATATAAATCCTATCCCTAATCATATTAATTTATTTAACATATAACAATAAATACTAACCCTAACTATTACCCTAATCATAAGTGTAAAACCTAACCCTAAGCATAATCATAATCATAAACCAAATCCTAATCCTAATGCAAATCTTAACCTTTATCCTAACCTTGATCCTAACCCTAGCCCAAACCATAGCTCTGACCTAATCTAAATCCTCATCCGATCCGTAATTATAATTCCAATCCCAACCCTAACAGTAATTTATTCAATGTGTTACATGTGTCGCGACTACTACTAGCTAATATATACTCTATATTTAAAATACGTCGAATGCATCAAGGCGTTTAATATTTTTGTCATTCACCTTTAATAAAAATTAAAGAACTAAAAAAACTAAATGCCTCGATACATCTTGATGTATTTTTTATTTATTTTTAGCTCAAAGTACTTTAAATGATTATTATTTAAGTATTTAGTTCAATTGCATTAAATCAAACTAAAGTTACAATTATTAATATAATATTATCTTAAATTGAATGATAAAAATAGATTTTGAAAGAATGTAAATCCTTATATAAAGACTAAATTAACTTTGCTATATCACTAAAGTAAACTAAATATTTGTATAAAGACTAAATTAGTTGACAAGTGCGAGATATTTTCTACAAGTCAAATTGTGTATATAAAGACGAAATTAGTTTTACTATATTTAAACCACAAATAAACAAGGCTGAGTAGCAAAGTTCCTACCAAAATGTACTTGGCAAAAATTAAATACAAGGAAGTTTTTAAAAATATGAACATGATTTGCTTAATAAATAAATTAGAGATTTTGAAAATCTCATTGTTGTAAGTAATTCATAAGAACAATTAGTTTAATATTGATATAAATATAATTATAATATAGAATAATGCACAAATAAATATAATTTAATATAAATATAATATAATTTGATATAATATAATAATATAAAATATAGTATAAAATAATATAAATATAAATATATAGAATTTAAAATCAAATCTAAATAACATTAAATAATATATAAATATAAATAAATTATAATATAATACAAAATAAAATTAATATAATATAATTTTAAATACGAAAATAGTAATATAATAATATAAATATAATATAATCTTTAAATCTATTATAATATGATATGAATATATTATTTTAAATAATATAAAAATAGCATTAATTCAATTAAAAAGTATATTTAAATATAAAACTATTATAATATAAAATTATATCATATAAATATAAAATAAAATATAATAATTTTTTTTTGTTAAAGTTATGATTAAACTTATCATTAGATTAAATTTAGGGTTTAAACTTTTCTTAAAAGTTAGAATTTTCCTAAAACTCTTTATAATTAGACATTTATCGTCCCCTAAATCAAGCCCTAAATTTCAAAATAAATTTACACACAATTGAAAATTGTTCACAAAGGTTCACACCTTGAATAATTTGAATATATTTATTTTTAGGTTAAGGAATTGTTAAAATTTATAAGAATGAATAGTGACATTTCCACCTATTTTTCTGTACACAAACATTAGAACCTGATGTAATAATTTGTACCTCACTCCGAGAAAAGTGCCTTATTGCTAAATTATTTTGGCCAAAGAGGATAAAGAAAAACAATTTTAGAAACTTGAAATGCTAAATATTTTTTTTGTATTAACTATAATGGGATCAAAAAGAAATTTTATAATGAGCAACACCAAGAGAGGCCAAGCCTCAGCCCAAGAACATCAGTGTATCAACAAAAATAAGTACAGTACATGAAACAAAAAGCAGAGAACAAAAGCTTAAAGGAGAATATCATCCTGGGCCTCAACCCAGGTAGTCCATCGGGCAACGAGCCTTCCATCCAGACAATGTTCTTTTATCCTGAATTTGGGCCAACATGCTGATTTGGCGATCCGTCACATTGTTGTTTTTATTGAATTCTTGTGTGAGCTTCTTCAGAGTCTCTTCAAAGTTGGAAAAGTTGTCTATATGCCTCCTCCAATCATAGCCATCTTTCAATTCATATATGAACATGTGGAATGCCCCGTTTGAAGGAATCTTTTGAGCTTCTTTCTTTCAATTGTCATGTTCATGTTAACCTACGAGGAGATTTTAAAATATGTGAATTTTTGAAAAAAACTCAGTAAGGGGACATATCTTGATACCTTTCTTCATTTCTGCACTTCCAAACTGGCCACAAAATGTTAGAAGAAAGAATACTCCAGAACATGTTAGTATCCTTGTTTAAACCTTCAATGTAACCAATGATAATTTCAAAAATATTCACTAAACAAGGAAATGTGATACCAAACATACACCTATATCTTTAGCAAAAGAACAGTAAAACAAATTATGTCTGCAGGACTTAGGAAGTCTACATAGGCTGCAAAGCTTATTCGCAACAAGATCTTTTCTTAAAGGAAGCCTATCGAGTAACATAAGCCATATGAAACATTTGATCTTAGGGTCGATAGGGGATTTCCAAAGTCTGTCAAAGTGTTTTTTCCAAGAATTAGCATCCAAGTTAGTATACTAGAGTTTATTGACATGCTTAATGATATCTTCATTAGAATCAATGATTTTGTAAATGTTTTTAGCTTTAATTTTAGCCACTATGGTACCATCTGACCATTTAATCTTCAGAAATATGTGAGAATTAACATGAAAGGTCACGGGGAGGTCCTTACAAGCTTTGAGAATCATATTATAAGTTTTCTTTTGGGACAAAGGAATGTGGAATTTGGAGCTTCCCAACTGATAAGGCTGTCCTTCTCAAATAGACATATGAATTGAGATATGTCTAGGTTATTCTAGAGCTTAGTAGAGCATCCTGGTAGAGGGCAAGGGGTTTACCAGAAAGGTGGAGATTCCACTAAATGGATTTTTCACCATATAGAAGTTTATGATCAAAGAAGGTCCTATTAGGAATGTACTGCTTAATATACTCCCAAGCTTTCCAAATAGTCTTAAACACCACAGAGCCTTGAACAAGGACATGGAAGCCACCCTCAATGATATCACCAAAAGGGAGGTTCTTCCAAGACTTAGCCTTCTGAGGGATCCCCCTCTCAATATTACTTCTAACAAGAACCTTCCAGGGTTTATCCCCTTCCAGAGAGTGGAAGATCCATTTGGCAGAAAGGGTAGTCCCTTGAGTCTTAAGGTCCTTCAAAGACAAACCCCCAAGGAGCTTGTCTATGTGACACCAATCCCACTTCACATCATGAAATTTCTTCTTTCCTTTCCCATTATACCATAGGAAGCTCCTAATGTCTTTCTGAATTTCCAAAATTTGATAGTTATTAAACATCCAAGTAGAGGAGTAGTAGACATTATAGGAGGAGAGAATTTTTTGAAAAACCTTCACTCTGCCAGCCAGGGAGAGGGATCTGTTATGCTATTTATTGAGCTTTTTATAGATCTTATCCTTGACCCAGATCCACACATCCTTAAGGGAGGGTTCTATAGAGAAAGGGATACCGAGGTACCGAACAATCTTTTGGGGTCCGCCCCATTGAAAATTAAATTTGTTGAACCAAATAGGAAGAAGATCAGTCCAGCCCATGCAAATAGATTT
>BSBK01006266.1:950000-1125000 GCA_027943335.1 Chamaecyparis obtusa | reverse complement strand
TCTTCTTAAGAAAATTTCTTCTTACCTCCTTAATAAGTTGATGATTCTTGTAGGGGTGTGGAGGTAGACTAATTATTATTTTTTGGCACTTATTTATCCATTTGATCAAGTCTATCACTTGGCTTCTTACCGATTTCACCAAAGTCTATGTTTTGGCCTTGTAGCCCTAGAGCCCTAATTAAGCCTCCTTACCTGGATTTATAGAACTTATACCAAAATCCTGCCATAGATCTTACCAACCTAATTATGGATTCTTGATATCTAGGGAAGGTCATCAAGAATTTTGTGGGTCTTTGGGTCTCAAGCCTTCATACAATGCCCTAACCTAAAATGGAGGGTTTGGTGAGGGTTTCAATGGTTTTAAGGTTCTCACTGATCATGGAAAGTTTAGGATGGGTAAATGGATTGGTGAACCCTTAAAATATTCACATTTATGTTTTATAGTGCCCTTCTTGATCTCCAATGTCTTGGAGTTGTGTTTACAAGCCACCCCTACAATTAAACAATCTTTTACACTACCTTATCCCTAGTCGGGCACTGCCAATACTCGCATAGGGAAAGGCCTTAAAATTGGCCATATTACTTTCTAGGCCTCCACAAATAGTATGTACACTATACATTGGCTCCTCTAGAATGCCCTAGCTAGTGGTGATGAACACATAGTAGGGTCTCATGGGGGAGCCATGTTTCTAACTAGAACTATTTACAGGCTAGAGAACAAACAAACCCAAAACAATTAAACTAAGCTTAATAAAACACCTAAACAACACTCCTAATGATGCAGAATGGAATGTAAACAAACAAAAGAGATATATTTTTTCTTGGAAAATCAAAATAATTATAATGGAGACAATGAACTATGTCCTCAATGTAAACAACAGTGAATTAAAAAAATACTAACCAGTGATTCTCAAAGTGTCCAACCTCAGGATTTGGGTAGGAACATTGCTTAAATATAATTTAGGTTTGAGCTTTATGGTTTTTAGGACTCTAGGTGACCTAAAGACAAGGTTGTTCCTTTTAGGATAAAAGTTGTCATGCAACTTTTGCAAAGTTGCAAAAGTTGTCATGAGAATTTTTTAGCAACTTTTTCTAACTTGCTATCCACTACTCACAAAACTCAACTCAACCCATACAAAGCTCAAACAACCTTACTAAATTCATTTGGGATCATTTAAGATCAAAACATAATATTTTAGTCAATTTCACATGCTTGTACCCATTCTAACAATTTGAGGACTAAGTCAAGTCCTAAGGGTACCTTAGCTCTTTGGCCTTTTCATACTACCCAAACCCTAAGTTATCCCTATCTAATAACCTCATAACACACTTAGATCTACTTAGGACCTATTATTTATCTCTAGTCTAGCTAGGACTAGTACAAGCCAAAATTTGAGGACCCTCTAGCCAAGGTCCTAGTGCTCTTGCACCATTCTCTGCTAAACAAAGAAATCAATTCCCACTTATGGGGAATGAGTAAGGGATAATGCCTAACCTTTGAAACTCTTACTCTGAGACCCATGTAGCCTCTACATCTATCTTTCCAAGCCACTTTACAAGGTATTCAAGGTATGTTTTTGTACCTAGTCAAGTCCTTGCTTGGTCTTAGGCAATCCTACTACAAATTCCATGTTGAGGCATTACCAAGGTCTATTGGGAATTGGAAGGGGTTGATACAACCCTACATTGGATGAAGTTCCCTTGGCCTTTTGACAAATGATGCAAGTCTCCACATATATTTTGATGTCCTAATTCATCCTAGGCCAGTAATTAAAACCCTTGGACCAACTTTAATATTTTATTCAAACTCCAAAATATCCTCCCAATGACCTATTATGCTTCTCTTGAATGAGGTTCGCCCTCATGGATCCTCTAGGCACACATAGTTGCCCTCCCCTAAACAAAATACCTTCTTAGATGAGGTAATCAACATATTCACTATGGAAATGGTTTTTGCAAGTCTTTACATGTACCTTATAAGGTGTTGATAAGTCTTCATCTTTCGGGTACAAGTCTTTAAAACTGTCTATGGCTATGCTTCTTAGTTGAACTTCTTGGACTATCAAGAGTCTCTGACTTAAGGCATCGACCACTTTATTTTTTTGACCCTTGTGCTTTATGGTAAAGGTATAGACCTAAATACATACTCAACCCACTTTGTGTGCTTGTGACTCAACTTATCTTGGGAGTTAAGGAAACTTAAAGCTTGGTTATCAGTGTAGACCAAAACTTCCTTAGGGAGGAGGTAATGCCTCCACTTCCTTAAGGATTGGACCAAAGAATACAACTCCAAATCATAATATCAGTACTTCTTCTTAGCCTCACTCAACTTTTCACTATGGAAGGCCACTCATTGATTTTCTTGGCTTAGGACTACCCCTATAGCAATGTTGCTAGCATCACATTCAACTGTGAATAACTTCTCAAAACTAGGTAACACCAAGATTGGTTGGGTTATAATCCTTTTCTTCAAGGTCTCAAAACCTTTCTCAGCTTGTTCATTCCTTTTAAATTTAGCTTTCATGCCTCCTTTGATGGTGTCAAGAACCGGTGCACAAATTTCACTACAATATTTGATAAACTTCCTATAGAATTGGACTAATCCATGGAAGCTTCTTACTTTAGTAGAAGATTTGGGAGTAGGCCACTTTAAAATTGCCTCCACCTTACTCATGTCCATCTTCAAGTTACCTTGTGAGATCACAAAGCCTAAGTATACCAATTTTGATTTCATGAACTCACACTTATCAAGATTAATTGTGATCTTTTCCTCATGCAACTTTTGTAGCACCTCTTTCAAATGCATCAAGTGATCCTCTTTGGATTTGATAAAGATGAGGATTTCATCTAAGTAAACCACCACTTATAGTACAATACTTCAAATACTCTTTCCTACATATCAAACTTCATATACTCTTTCTTGCATATCAGATTTCAAGTACTTTTTCTTTCATATCAAACTTTAGATACTCTTTCCTACATATCAAATTTCAAATCCTCTCATACTATTGTAGTCCTCTATATCAGGTTGACATTAATGCACATAACATCTTAACATAAATGAAAACACTAAACACATAATGTAAATGCCATTAAAAATCAAGTCTTCATCATGGAGCAACAAAGTTGGGGAGTAGTGGCATATGAAGTGTTATGTGTCAAATATATTTTTATTCACGATGTTTATCTTGGATGAAATGATCAATGCATAATAAGATATAGATTTTTAATTGGTTGGTCTTGTTTGGTGGTAGCTAGTTTTATGAACCACTTAATGATCTCTCTCTCTCTCTCTCTCTCTCTCTCTCTCTCTCTCTCTCTCTCTCTCTCTATATATATATATATATATATATATATATATATATATATATATATATATATATATATATATATATATATATATATATATATATATATATATATATATATATATATATATGTTTGTGTGTGTGTGTGTGTGTGTATAAGTATGTATGTATGTATGTACACACACACACATGCACACACACACGCACACACACACATATATATACATATAAAAGAAGGTTTCAAAGGTTATGTATGTGAATTAATTTTATGGTTTTCAAATGCTATTTTTTTTTATTGGTAATGGGCTGAAGACAATATCAACATGGGGATTGAGTAGACTCAAACCCAAGACCTCCTAGATGAGAGGCTCACAACTTACCATTGCATTGTAGGGTGATCCCCTAGTTTTCAAATGCTATTAGATTAAAGAGTTGGAATTGATTTTATTGATGCAATTGATTATTTTATACTCCCAAAAGCTCAATGTCTCTGTGATTATGAAATTACTTCCCAAAAGGGTATGTCCATGCACATCTAGTGCTATGTGTTATTTTAAATTTCAATTAGCTTTTATATGTGCTTCTCTATATTATCTTTCACATTTGATGTTGATCACATGATAATATAACTAATTAATTGGATTGGTACATCATGTTTATGCTTTCGCATTGTTTTCCATTTTCTCAATACTTATTATTGTAAATTAACCATCTGCTAGTGTAAATGCCTTTGAATTATAAAATAAATACACCTTAACATATAAACTACCATCACATTACAAATTGGACCATTATTGCTTCATGGACACCATTAATGTGTATGGGAACTACATGAGCCATCTACTCTCACAAACTATTAGGCTACCAATGTCCATAATAATATAAAGTATCCTATTGAGGTACTTTTCATGAGTCTAGTATTAGGTCACTATTAGATTAGAGTAGACTACATAAGATGATAAAAAAATCTTAGGAAAATACACAAGACTATCATGATTTTTTATTTGAAATGAAAAATAAGGCCACGAACACTTAGAGTGCTAACAATGCTAACACATGGGCACATACCAATAGACAAAAGATCATAATTAAAATATTTGTATATAATATCATGGATCCCATTGAATTAATATAGAATGATTAAAGACAAAGAATAACACAAAATATATGATTATGTCAAAATTTTAAGGTAGGGCCAGCATAAATAATACTATCTTTGAAAAGTAAATACAATAGATTAGATAAATTATCTCTTGTCATCATAATGGATGAAAAATTCTATTGTAACATATATTTTGATCCAATGACTTTAACTACTCAAGTCAATGACTCTAACCCATTATGGGCCAAAGCTTGGATCCCTAGTCTTACGCCTAAAATCAATATCTTCTTTTGGCTCCTACTACAAAACTGTATCCTCACTGTGGACAACCTCATCAAGTGTGGATTCTAGTTCACCAACAGATGTGTTCTTTGTAAATGTCAAGAGGAAACTATGGATCATCTTTTCATCCATTGCTCCTTTGCCAGTCATATCTGGCATCTCCTCTTTTCAGCCTTGAATCTTTCTTGGTGCTTCCCCCTATCTTTCAATGATCTCTTCTCCCAATGGGCCTTCAATAGGTTTGATAAAGAGTTCAGGCTTCTCTATACTTGGCTTCTCCCTCATTTTTGTTGGGGGATCTGGAAGGAGTGTAACAATCGTATCTTTCATGACAGCTCTAGTCCTTCTAAAATTATCTTTGAAAAAATCACTCATGCAGTTAAAGAAAATTTCTTCTACTATGGTAAAACTAATCCTTTTACAAGAATTGCCTGAGCTGCTACACAGGATAAGAGAAGGAACTCTGTGTGGACTAGTCCTCCGACTGGCTAGACCAAAGCCAACTTTGACGGCATGGCAAAAGGGAACCCTGGTCAAGCTAGTAGCAGAGGTATCATTAGGAACAGCTTTGGAATTGGCATGGCAGCTGTTAGCTTCCCTTGGGAGCCCAGACAAATCACTATGTTGAAGCCACTACAGCCCTTCAAATCACCAAACTTGTGAAAGATCAAGGAGTTAATTGGCTCTAGCTGAAAGGTAATTCGATGAACATCATCAATTGCCTCAACCTCACCCACCCTCCCTCTTGGTTCATAGCCAACATTATCCTGAAAACCAGAGCCATCCTCAATAGCTTTGAAAAGGTGTTCATTTCCCATGCATACAGGAAAGCCAACGGCGTGGCCGATTGGTTTGCAAACTTGGCAGTCAAAAAGGATGCCAAGCAGATTTGGAATAAAGGGGATGACCTTCCCATAGATGTGAAGAGCATACTGGATAAGGACAGACTCTAGTGCATCGAAGGAGTAATCTTACAACCTTAGCCCCTGGTTTGGTGGCCAAGGGTGGTTGTTCCTCTTCTGACTCTCTTTGTTTGTTCCTTCCTACTATTAGATTTTCTGGATGGCGATCTGGCTATCTCATGCCTTGCCTGTCCTACTCTGTTGTGGTCTTCTTTCCTTGGCCTCTCTGTGGCCTACCTCTTGCTTGTAATGTCTGGTTTTCTTTCTTTTGATCGAGACTTGTGGGTTTCAGGCACCTTGTAAAACCTATTTTACTTAATCAAAAACATATATTTTGATCACTTGGTACATGAAGACTAATAGCCTTTATTTTTGTACTACCTAAAATCTTATGTTTGAATATAATTATTTAAAGTTGAATCCACCAATCTAGATCTCTTTTATAAATGCCCATCTATCTTATTAACAATAAATATGTTTCGATAAATATAATATTAAATATGAAAAATAAAACAAATGTATAAAAATTAAATAAATTAGAAAACTAAAAATTAATCTAATATTATATAAATATAAAGATTTTATCAAATCAAGTTGAAATCCTTTACCTAAATACATACAAGTTTCTTAAATTTGATATGAATAAAAAGAATTTAAATCAATTTAGAATCTTTTAGTTGAATACATTCAAGTGTCTTAAATTTGACATGGATAAAAAGAATTTACCAAATTAATTCAAAATCATGTATATGAATACATATAAGTCTCTTAAACCTAATTTGATTATCAAGGTTGAATGATGCTCCATGGTTCTAGATAAATCATATTATTGCATTTATAAAGTGATAAAGGGAAGACCCGATCTTTGAAAGTCTTAAAAAATAGGATATACTAGAAATAATTGTCAATAAAGGATAACCATAAGAAACAAGACTATCATCCTCTAAGAAAGTTCCTGAAATCTTTTTATACATATAAGTCTCTTAAACCTAATTTGATTATCAAGGTTGAATGATGCTCCATGGTTCAAGATAAATCATATTATTGCATTTATAAAGTGATAAAGAGAAGACCTGATCTTTGAAAGTCTTAAAAAAATAGGATATACTAGAAATAATTGTCAATAAAGGATAACCATAAGAAACAAGACTATCATCCTCTAAGAAAGTTCTTGGAATCTAAAAGATAGCATTTTCAAAGCATGCAATACCGTCAATAAAGGTTCATCCACAATCACCCAAAACTGAAATTATTCAATGGATTCACATGGATGTTAGAAGCATTTAGAATTTGAAAAAAATAATAATAATTAATTGCTGTTGATCTCTTACGAAATGAAGATAGTATGAAACATAATATTTATTAGAACATTTATCATCAATTGCATTAAATTGACAGGTATAGGGTGCAGGCACTTTCTCATTTATATTTGTTTTTCTTATTGTCAATTTATAATCTTTTTAAAGCTATAACAAATTATACTAAGAATTCTTGACTTATATATTTTGACATTAACATCTTTGAAGTATTCCAGATTCTCAAATTTGCAAATTCTAGATGCATGTGGTTGGCCTTATTAATCTATTTAATACTTTTCTCTAGACTTTTTAATTAAGGTTCGCAAAATATTAAACTTTTACCAATGGTAAGGAGCTATGTATTTGACAGAACATACCAATAGAAAATACCTTCCCAACAGGAGAACGAGGCATGCCTAACTTTTTCATTTTTCTCTCTGGGTTGCGAGTCAAGATGATCTGTGTCATTCAGTCGCAGCCGCCTCGAAAAATGAGGAGCTCATCCTCCTGACTTGACTCTAAGGCTACGTGAACGTTACGCAAAAACGTATGTCACCGTGTATTGCACGTAAGTATACAATACCCATTATAAATAGGGGTAGCAAATGGAGGAGAGTAAACCCAGAATGCAAATCATGGCTATACAAAGTGGTCAGAGCAAGATCTTCTGGTCCTCTTCAGCATTTGTACTGCTTGTTTTGTTAGCGGTTGTGGATGTGGGGTTGTGTCAAAATTGTGGATGTAATGGACTCTGCTGCAGTCAATATGGATACTGTGGAAGTGGAGATCCCTACTGTGGGACTGGCTGTCAAGAAGGCCCCTGTTATTCTTCACCTTCCCCTCCTTCCACTGGCGGAGGAGTGTCTTCTATCGTTTCTTCCGATGTTTTCAACTCTATAGTTGGAGGATGCAATGGGTTTTATACTTACGATTCCTTCATTAATGCTGCTAATGCTTTCAATGGCTTTGGCACATCTGCCTCTTCTGATGTTAATAAGAGGGAAATCGCCGCCTTCTTTGCTAATGCTGCCCATGAGACTGGAGGTAATATTTGGATTACAGTCTGATTTATTGTTATGTTGTTTTCTATTTATTTTAAGTTTATGTTGCTAGTAGCATTACTAATGAAAAGGAGGTTGTATGTATTGGATAAAATAGGGTTTTGCTTCATCGAAGAGCAGAATCCAGGCAGCAAATACTGCGATGCGTCCAACACTCAGTATCCCTGCAACCCCGACAAGAGTTATCATGGCAGAGGCCCTCTGCAGCTCTCATGGTCAGCAACCATTTTCAAATCCTACATTAGTTTTCACATTTATTCAATCAAATATTCTAATATCGCTCTCTATAGCTAAGCCATGGTAATTAATGCTTGGTGATCATGGCAGGAACTATAACTACGGGGCGGCAGGAAACTACTTTCAATTTGATGGGCTGAACAATCCAGAGATTGTGGGCACTGATTCGACCATCTCATTTAAGACGGCGGTGTGGTTTTGGATGGTGAACAGCCAATGTCATACAGCAATCACGTCTGGCCAAGGCTTCGGAGCCACGATCAAAGCTATCAATAGCATGGAATGCAACGGTGGAAATGATGCAACAGTGAGCAGCAGAGTGAATTACTTCCAGAAGTTTTGCCAGCAACTTAACGTCGACCCAGGATCGAATCTGCGATGTTAATTTGCCTTTTTTTTTCCAGTATCATTAATCAGTAGAAAAAGGCAGCGATGCCCATAATAAACAATAAGTGTTGTCTCCATCTTAATGCTCTATGAGGTCGATAGTACAATAAGTGTAATGATTTCAGACTAAGATCAGTTTTATAGATATATTTGATGTTTGAACTAATGCTCTTTGCGAATTAATAAAGGTGCAAGATAAATAATGCGTTAAAAAGCATCAGATTTGTGTGCTTGCTTTGAGAATTAGGCTAGGTGTAATTTTCTGAGATCTTTTCTGAACTACTTCCAGAAATTTTGCCAGCAACTCAACGTCGACCCAGGATCGATTTTTCCAGTATCATTAATCAGTAGAATAAGACAGCAATGCCAACAACGAAAAATATAGTTCGTAGGCAGTTGCTAATTCCCATCACCTCCATCTCACTACTTCGAAGTTTACCAGACTCAATTAACAATAAATGTTCTGATTTCATACCGAGATCAGTTTTCTAGATATATTTGATGTTTAAAGTGGTGCGCTTTTCAAAGTAAAAAAGGTGCATGATAAATTCTGTGTTGACAAGCATTAGGTTTGTATTAATTTAACTGTGTTTTTCTTAATTTCGGTGACAGTATATTTTTCCTAAAGAAAACTAAGATGGTTTTTAAATAACTTTATTTATTATTTTAAATGAAGTGAGATGTATGTCAATATATTCTAGGTGGTTTTTTAAATTAATATCTTCAATATTATCTATAAGGAAATGAAGGGAGAATTGTTAAACTATGTGACAAGAAAAAGTCTAGTATGAAAAAACATAAAAAATAAAAAAGTCAAGTTTGAATAATTATTCTATTATTCATGATGAATGAGATTAATTAAATATACAAAATAAAAAAGCTTAGATATCTTTTCAATTATTTAGTCACCTTCTTTTAGTCACTTAAAATTAATTGCGATGCATTGCTCATAGCACTACGAGACAACCTTTTATTTTTGTGAATGTAATCATTCCCTTAAAATTACATTTTTGAACAATAAGGAATAAATTGTCAAATCCTCAATTTCTTTCTTGAATAAGTATTTATACAATGTTAAATTAAGAATTAATAAATACAAACTTTGCCCATTAGTTTTATATCTAGTAGTAGATCTTTATTTATTTCTTCACACATAGATATTTTAAACTTTAAAATAAAATTTACATTCATTTGATAGTTTTAGGAGCATTTAATTCATTTGATATAACTATTTAATTGTTTCATTTGTGTGAAAACTAATTTGATAGATATTCCTACCTCTATAATAGCATTTACATAAGACTAGATTCTTTTGATAAAATTTATTGGTAATTCTAATGAAAAAATCCTCCTTCCATTATGCTTGTTTCAATGGAAATTCATACCCTCACCCAACTTGCATATAGATAAGTAAAATGATAAAAAAATGTTGTGGGCATTAAAACCATTACATTTATTTCAAAAAAATTATAACATACCATCCCTCATAGTATTACATAGATTCTCGATTTTGAAAATATGCATAGATATTTAGACATAAAATAATATTCAATACACTGTAAAAAGTTTCACTAACATATAATGTAACGAGATTTGTTATATGTTGTCTATGCAAACTAGAATGTAATAAGATAAATGTTCCATGCAAGTAACTTATATATTAATGTCTATGTTCTATTTCTCCTTAAAAGTGATATAGATAGTATCATTTCATATGGGTTTGTTATGGTGGGATATTATAGGAAGAACATACTTGTAAAACTTATTTGATTATAATTAGTCCAGTTTTACTTTATCATATAATTTTCAATATCAAGTAGAACATAAATTTAATCAACTAACTCTTAGAGTCTAAAATACATTTTGTTCTTTAATCTTGTGACACATGTTAATAAGAATTGATAAATGCAATAATCTACATATAATTTGTTTGTCTATTTGTATGCTTTATTTGACATTTTCTCTTGGAGCATCCTATAATCACAAGGAATTAATGTAGTAAAACAATTAACTACTTTAGGTAAAAAACTAATAACGTAACTATTTCATACGCCTAAGCCTTCTTAAGTCATGGAATGGTTGGAGGTTGGTAATAAAATAAAAATGGTAAAGAAAATTAGATGTAAATATGAGGTGTGATTCTATTAGTTTTATCCTTGATTGTTAATCATGGATCCTATAAGTTTTAGTGAGATTTAAACTTCATTAAATTAGAACACAAAATAGATGTAAATTGTAATTTAAAAATAATAATCTTATAACAAGATTTCTAAGAATTTGGTAGTTATAATAATAGAAATGATTTTCTTAGATCAAATTAATCAAACAAGTGCCATGTAGTGGCTAGTATGCCTTTGTATTATTTTAGTAAAAATATTTGTTGTCAACTTAACAATAATTTGAATTAATAATTTTGCAAAATAAAACTTAGTAATGTTTTTGATTAAGTAAAATAGGTTTTACAGGGTGCCTAAAACCCACAGGTCTAGAAAAGAAGAAAGAAACCCAAACAAAACAAACAAGAAGAAGACCACTGAAAGGCCAGGGCCGAAAAACCACAGAAGGGTAGAACGGGCCAGGCTAGAGATAGCTAGGGCACCACCCAGAAGTCAAACAGAAGATAGGACTAATCCGAGAGTGTCAGAAGAGAAGCAGCAACACCCAACCACCAAGTGAGGAATTAAGGTTGTAAGATTTCTCCCTCAGTGTGCTGGTGTCGATCCTTTTCAAGGATACTCTTCACATCTATGGGAAATTCATCTCCATTTTTCCATATCAGCTTAGCATCCTTAGTGACTACTAAGTTGGCAAACCAGTCTGCCACCCCATTGGCTTCCCTATACGCATGGGAGATGAACACCTTATCAAAGGAGTTAAAAATGGCCCGAGTTTCAGCTATAATGTTGGCTATAGTCAAAGAGGGAGGGTGAGAGAGGTTGAGGCAATTGATGATGTTCATCAAATCACCTTCCAGCAAGAGCCACTTAACCCCCTAATCTTTAGCAAGTTTGGTAACTTGAAGAGTCGTGCAGGCTTCAACATAGTGATTCATCTGACCACCCATGGGGAGACTGACAGCCGCAATGCCAATGCTGAAGTTGTTGCTGATTATTCCTCCACTACCAGCTTGACCAAGGTTCCCTTTCACCGCCCTATCAAAGCTGGCTTTAGTCCAACCAATTGGAGGACTAGTCCATACACAATTCTATCTTTTTTCCCGAGTAGTAGCCTAGGCCTTTCCTGCAAGAAGGTTAGATCTACCATAGTATAAAAGATTCTCCTTAACAGCATGAATGATTTTTTCAAAGATAATTTTAGAGGGAGAAGAATAGTCATGAAAGATGTGATTATTGCGCTCCTTCCAGATCCCCCAATAAAAATGAGGAAGAATCCAGGTACAAAATAACCTAAAGTCCTGATCAAACCTTTTGAAGACCCATTGGGAGAAGAGATCACTGAAAGATAGGGGAAAACACCAAGAGAGATTCAGAACCGAAAAGAGGATTTGCCAGATTTGACTAACAAAGGAGCAATGAATGAAAAGGTGATCCACTGATTCCTCTTGACATTTGCAGAGAACACATCTATTTGTGAACTGGAACCC
The DNA here is from genome assembly GCA_027943335.1 of Chamaecyparis obtusa. Classification (NCBI taxonomy): domain Eukaryota; kingdom Viridiplantae; phylum Streptophyta; class Pinopsida; order Cupressales; family Cupressaceae; genus Chamaecyparis; species Chamaecyparis obtusa. The sequence goes on along the minus strand of BSBK01006266.1, from coordinate 1,112,819 downwards.
ATGCTTGATGAGATTATCCACAATTGGGATATGGTTCTGGAGCAGGAGCCAGAAGAAGACATTGATTTTGGGCATGAGACTAGGAATCCAAGCTTTGGCCCACAACGGATTCAAATCATGGATTTGGGTGATCAGCAAAGAATAGGCGGAAGCCACTGTGTAATTCCCATCTGAAGAATCCTCCTAGATAATCTTATCCTTCTTGGGAGAGAGAGTAACCGCATTGAGAGCAGTCATCAAAGGAGACAGGTCCTAAGAAATTTGAATGAGATCCACCCATTTGTCATCCCTTCTGTAATTATAGACCTGAGTCTTGTAGGTTTGAGAGCAGACATGTCTCCAGGTGTATAAAGTGTCATAATTTCTCAGACTGCCCATCTAAAGCCAGTTGTCATTCCAAAAATTGACAGAATTACCATTACCAACTTTCCACTTAGCCCTGGATTTAGCTAGCTCCTTGGCGACAAGGAGACCATTCCAAATGATAGAACCTTTGGGGGGAATCTGCCTCTTTGAAAAATCTATTGAGTGAGTTATGCGAGAGGTATTTTTCTTCAAAGGTGTCCCTCCACTCACTGATGCTATTGAAAATTCTCTAGATCTGTTTGGCCTGAAGGGCTTTGTTAAAAGGTCTCAATTTCCTTAAACCAAGGCTGCCAGCAATTTTAGGTCAGCACACTTTCTCCAAGGCAATTAGGGGAATGCACTTGTGGTCCTCAGCACCAGACTAGAGGAATCTTCTTTAGATTCTTTCCATGGCTTCCGCAGATTTAGTTAGGATAGGAAAAAGGCTAAGGGCATAGGTGGGAAGATTTTGTAAAGTAGACTTTACTAGTTGGATCTTACCAACCTAGCTAATGATGACCCCTTTCCAACCAGCAAGCTTCATGTTAAATCTATCAATCAGTTTGTTCCAAAAGGCTTCCATAGGTTTGACACCTAAGGGCAGCCCCAAGTAGGTAGAAGGTAAGGTATCAATGCCGCATCCCAGAATATGAGCAATTTTCCTCTATCTAGTTTTAGGTGTGTTGATAAAGAAATGATAACTTTTGTTCCAGTTGATTGTTTGGCCTATAGCCCTGGTATAATTGATAAGAATGTCCTTCACCACTATATCTTCTCCCACCGAAGCCTCACCTCCAAGAATGGTATCATCCACAAATTGCTGGTGTGTAAAGACAATGTCACCAGAGGAGGGATTGATACCTTTTAGGTCCCTAGTCATTTTAGAGGCTGAGATAAGTCTCCCCATGCACTCAACAAGAATGATGAAGAGAATGGGGGAGAGAGGATCCCCTTTTCTTAGGCCCCTGGTTGGTTGAAGAAGGCAAATGGGGAGCCATTAATCATGACCGCCAAGGAAGGGGTCAAGATGATTTGAAAGAGAAGCTTGTAAGAATGGGAGTTGAAACCAAAAGCTTCAAGAACTCTAAGAAGAAACTGCCAGTCCACCCGGTCATAGGCCTTGGAGAGGTCAAACTTGAGAAGAAATCCTTCCCTTTTTCCTTCTTCTAACGAATGAATAACTTCATGCACCATCATTATGGAATCCAGAATCTGTCTACCAAGCACAAAGCCATTTTGCTGCTGCGAAATCAAGGAAGGGAGAACTCTGAGAATCCTGGAGGTGATAACCTTGGAGATGATCTTAAGGAAGGAATTACATAGGCTTATGGGTCTGAATTGGTCAAAATTATCCACACCAGAGGTCTTGGGAATCAGCACCAGGAAGGTGGCATTGAGTTCTTTGAGGAGGTTCTTTGAGCCAAAAATTCTTACACAGCTTGAACCACATCATCTTTCACCACTTCCCAATAAAGGTGAAAGAAGAACATAGGGAAGCCATCTGATCCGGGGGCTTTGTCCCCTAGAAGAGATTCCAGAGCATTCTTGACTTTATTCATGTCCGGGATAGAGCATAAGTCTTTATTTTGATGGTCAGTGATGATTCTCAAAATATTATCAAGGAGATAGATCTGGTCTTATTCAGATATCCCCTGATCTTTAGAGAGGAACTGAGAAAAGTAAGTGATTACCTCATCAATGATATCCTTGTCCAGCTTAAGAGCCCGGTCTCCCTTCTTGATTCTAGTTATCCTGTCAGCAACTTTGTGTCTCATAATGGAGACATGGAAAAAGTGAGTATTTTGGTCCCCTTCCCTGAGCCAGATGGACCTCGATCTCTACTTCCAGAAAGTTTCCTCTCACCCAATAATATTATGGTAATCTGAAAGGATGGACTTTTTTTTTTACAATCTATCTTCATCGTAGCCCTGTTTCTGGATTTCAGCTTGAATGCAATTAAGTTCATTGCGAGTCTTATCTTTAGAGGTAAAGATGTGACCAAATTCCTCTATGTTCCAATTTTTGACATTACATTTGATATTCCTTAGCTTTTTTTCCACTCTAAACATGGTTGTTCCCTCAACGTCTATGTTCCACCACTCTTTGACTTTATTGAGCAAATTAGAATGTGAAACCCACATCTTTTCAAATCTGAAGGGAAAGTTCCTTTTCTTGTCAATCTGATCCAGGGAAAGTGAGATGGGGGAGTGGTCTGAGATTGCATGAACCAAGGCTGAGAGGTTAAGACTATAGCTGTTCAACCAGTCTAGTGAATATAGGGCCTTGTCCAAATGAACTTGAATGCAATCCATTCCAGTCCACTTGTTTGACTAGGTGAAGTCAGTGCCTTGAAGATCCATATCCAGCAGAGCCAAGTCATTGATGAAGTCCATTAGGTCTTGTCTACTTTCAGAATCAGGTGCTATTCCTCCCTTTTTTCCCCTTCTTTAAGTGGGGTTTTGAATTCCCCCATAATGATACCTTTAGTCCAGTTAAGAGGGGCAATGGTGGAGATGATCTTATTCTAGTAGGTCTTTCTTTCTCTTTTAGAGCTAGGAGAATAAATATTCAAAATGAACCAACTTTCATTATCTTTTATTCTAGTAAAATGCATGAGAAGTAAGTTACCTCCTTTGTAGATGACATTGGCTCTAAAGTGATGTGAGTTCCACATAGTAATAAGGCCCCCAGAAGCTCCCTCAGAGCTAGTAGCTTTGTTATCCATAGTTTTGCTAAATTTAATTTTCTCTAACTTATCCTTCTGCATTTTAGTTTCCTAAATTAAGAAAATGTCTGATCTGTGATCTCTTATCATATTTCTGATGACATCCTACTTGTGTGACCTATTTAGCCCACGAATGTTCCAAGACATGACTTTCATTTCTTTATGGAGGTGCTATGAGCTTGGATAGAAACCCAATTTCCATCCATTTTATTCAAGCTCGGTTCTACTTGCCTAATCTAGCTTGTCCTTTTTCTTTCTAGGGTATGGTTTCTACCCCTTCCCTCTACCTTTTTCTTGCTTCTGGTGGTTGCTAGGGAAACTAGAGATGGGTCTCTGCTACTTGGTTTCTTCTTCTTGTGAACTGAGATCTAGCCCTCCTTTTCTTCCTTATGCTTCGCAAAAAGCTCCACCATGATGTTGAATTGGTTTGGGGAAGCTGAGACCATCAGGTCCTCAATCTATTGGTACTTCCTAGATTCTTGCATCTCAGGGATAGGAACAGAATTGTTCACACCAGCCATTAGGGGAGCAATGGACTCCGGGACCAAGGAAGCAGAGATAGTGTCTGAGCACGAGTTACCACCTTCAATATGAGCTTCATTCTTGTTTTCTTCCTTTGATTCTTGTTGATTGGATACGTCCAAATCTAGACCCAAAAGAGGGGGGGGCACTCTGCCAGTCTCTTCAAGCTGGGTCAACATCGGCTTCTCCACATCCCTAGGATCCTTTGTATCCGAATTGGGAGCTGGTAGTTCTTTTTTCTTCCAGATTCTATTGGTTTTGGGCTCTGGTTCCTCCTTAGAGACACCTTTATTTTTCTTTCTAAGTGCTTGTCTATCTTTCCTATCTATCTCTTTTTCCCGGAGGATAGGACAAGTTTTGGCTTTGTGAACTACTTTCTTATAGTGGAAACAAGCAAAAGGGATGCTTTCATAGTCTAGTTTCTGCACACACTTTCCTAGCTTGGAATGAAGCTCAATAACTTTTGGCATATCCTTGCCTTCTTCCACTCTGATACAGATCTTGGAAAAGGTGATATGGCTCCTAGCGACTGTAATGTAGGGTCAATGGAAAGAAGGGTACCAAAAGATTTGGCTATCCCATCAAAGACATCTTCATTCCAAAACTCCATGGTTAGTTTTGGCAGTCTCACCCACACCGGGGCCTGGACGAAGAAGGAGTTGTTAAGATCTAGATTAGGTGTCCATTTTTGTAATGCCAAAGTGGCCTTTCCTATGACCCAGGTGCTAGTGCAAAGGATCTTATCTAGGTCCTCTTTGTAGGAGAACTCAAAAGACCAAAACCTCTTTGCCATTGCAGAGACCTGGACATGACCCTTCAGGTCCCATTTTTTTTTCGCAAAGATCCTGACAATGTCAATATTTTGCCTAGAGCCAACAAACTTTCCCACCAGAGTATTGTCCATGGATCCAATGTTGTGGTCAACCAGTTCATCAGGTATTTCTAAAATGAAGTTACCTTTTTCCTTATCTGATATGTCCTTAATGGATGGGAAAGAGGACTTGCCTGAGAGTTTTATCCCAAAGAGTGTTGACCACTGACGAAGAGGACCATCCTAGTCACATGCCTGGGTCTTTGTTGAAGAAGATGACCTAGGGAGGCCCTCGTTCTCAGCTCCCACTCCCGCTTCCTTACCTAGGTCTTTCTCCTTTTCATATTGGACCCCATCCTTTTTCTCCGGGTCTACAAAGTCCTGATCTGCAAGGGAATCAACGCAGCAGGCATCCCCCGAGGAACCCACAGTGTGCAATCCAAGATTCCTGCCTACTAGCGAATTCAAAATTCCACCCATTCGCATGCCCACTCCCGCTCCCGCTCCATTCATAGTAAGGGTTTTGTTAACTTAGTAATGTTATCTGACTAATTAGTTGATATTAAGTTTGATAGTTTCATTAATTAAGATAAATAATATTAATATTAATTATACAATAATTAGTAATAATTATAATTTGATTATTATATAAAATTCAGGTTACAACATTAGTATATGATAAACTAATAATACATTATTATAATTTGATATTTTATTTTTCTAATTTAAAATATTTTGAATATTCTATTTTATTAAATTTTAATTTAAACAAAAAAAATTACATTATTTTAGTATAGTTGTATGAATTAGAAACTATCTAAATACATTTACTATTAAAAAACTAAAAGAAACTTTTAAAAAATAAATAAATAAAATCTACTTTGCCCAATATCTAATCAATAGTCTATTTTTTTTATAATCCTAAATTCCAGCCCAAACCTCTCACGAACCTTGCCTAATTTTGTGCAGCATGGTGTAAATAAGTTTCAATAAAACTGGTGATGTCTTTAATTTTGAAAATCTTGTATATAAGACTCAAACTAGTTCAGTAGTCATACCATCAAAAAATAATTTTTAAAATTTATAAATTTAAATATATTGCAATAATACTATAGAAAATATGAAATTTAGAAAAAAAAAAAAAAAAAAAAAAGCAAAAATATAAAAATTTAATTGGTTCAAAGAGTTCAATTTAAACACTAGTTAACATAGTCATTCCAAAAAATAATGCAATAGTACTTGCTTAGCCTACCGACAAGTACTAATAACTATAATAAAGGAAATTTTATTGAGTTCTATCAAGAGATAATAAACCTTATAAGGACTCTAAGAATTACTTGTGAAATTTTTAGGTAACTACTTCTTTACATAGATATAATCACATTACTTATGCAATTAATTTTTAGTTGTACTTAAAAATTAAGAGAACTTGATTAATTATGAAGATGAAATCTAAAGCCTCTAAAAATTTTTTTTAAAAAGCTTTCCATAGTGACTTGATAATACACAATTATCTAATATATAGTTACATAATTAAATTATTTTATGAGAATCATATGAACACTACGTCATGGAGTTGATATAAATATATAAAATCATTAGCTCTATTCTCTAGAACCTTATACCTAGAATAACTTAAAAAATTATTACATTAATTATATTTCACAATAAATAAAAAATGGTAACATATCTATTATATATTTTGATTTATTGCTATGTTGTTTTCCATCTATTTTAAGTTAATTTTTCTTGTAGTAGTACTAATAAATGGGATTACATGTATTGGATATGATAGGGTTTTGCAAAATCTTGGCAAAAAATTTTGTGATGCCTCTAACACTTAGTATCCCTGCAATCCTAAAAAGAGTTGCCATGGCAGAGGCCCTCTACAGCTCTCATGGTCAGCAATCATTTTCAATTCCTACTTTTGAAATTTTAATATTCAATCAAATATTATAATCCATATTAATGTAAGGTGATGGTAGGAACTATAACTATGAAGCAACACGAAAGTGCCTTCAATTTGATAGGCTGAACAATCCAGAGATTGTGGGTACTAATTCGAGCATCTCATTTAAGATGATGGTGTGGTTTTGGATGGTGAAAATCCATACAACAATCACCTTTGGCCAAGACTTCGGAGGCAAGATCAAAGCTATCAATAGCATGGAATGCATCGACGGAAATGATGCAACTATGAGCAGTGGGGTGAATTACTTCGAGAAGTTTTTCCACTAAATCAACGTCAATCCGGGATCGAATCTCTGATGTTAATTTGTCTTTTAAGATGATAGGCTTATTTTGGGTGAGGCATCGACCAGAATTTTCATATTTTCCTGTTGTCTTATGCCAGGAATATATGTCGCTAAAAAAATGTGAATGGTATAAGCATGGGATACTTCAAAATTCTCTTTTTGTTGCCTCCAACTTCATCACTATTTTCTTATTGGATAGTCTAAAGCCAAATCCCAAACAAGAAAGTGAATGGGCAAGTGGCATTATTTGATAACTCATATGTTGTCATGTAGCTAGTGTGTGCTTCCATGTTATGCATGTGGTGGCAAGCAGGGTTTGATCTCTCTGTCACTTAAGAGTTTTTGTGAGAGTGAAACTGTTATTCTTCAATATTGACATTGGAAAGAAACTCCTCGAGCCCATGTGTTTACCGTCAATATACCTACTTAGTGAAATCTCTATTCATTTCTTTCTTTCTTAGTTTGATTTTGTTTAAGGATTAGGGTTTGTTTGAAATATGGAAAAATATTTTGATAAATGTAAAAATAGGTTTTACAAGGACCCAAAACCTATAACATAGAGTTGAAAATATAGCAAGAAAGTTTAAGAGAAACTGTGCCACGGCACCAAGGAACAAAAACATAAAGACAAAATTTTAACATCCAAAATAGTAGGCTACAACCAAAAAACATAGACAAGGACAACAAAAAGATAGGACAATAGGAAAAAGGATAGCTAGATGCATTTCATTAGGTCTTTAGCCTAGATCACCATAAGATGCATCTAACCAATAGAGTTTTTGAGCTCTTCTAGCTCCTTGTCTTCTTTAGTACCAGTCTTTCTTGTGCTTTCCCATATACACTTTCCTGGTCCCATAGTGTCCTTCAGCTCCTTAACCTCATTTTCGCCCTTTTCCTACTCTATCTTGTCAACCAAGATCTTAGCATGTTCAGTGTAGGCTTTGAGACTAAAAAGGCATTTCTCACTGATTTTTCTCATGGTGTCTTCTAATTTATCCACTCTATTATACAACTTCTAGAGCTTACTATCAAAATTCCCATAAATATCCCTTTCCTCCTTCTCCTTCAGTCTTTTTTCCATCTCGTAGACTTTGTCAAAAATTTCAGCATAAGCCTCTACCCTACCCACCACATCCTTCATTTCATCGAGGCACTCTACAACTGGTTTGTCCCCAAAACTGGTCTTCTTAATGAGGTTAACCTCACATCCCATCACCGGCATTTTCTTTTTAATATTTCCAATATCATCCATCATTTTTCCCAATGTGCAAATAAAATCCACCAAGCAACTCTTATCTTTAGTCATATCATTTACCCCACTTTTTTCCTTTTTAGTGTCCTCATTTGTAGCATTCTTTGTGGCCTTGGTCCCTTTAATGCCTTTATCAATACAATCCACAATCTCATCCATAACCTAGTAGATATTTTGTAGATTATCCTTCTTCCTCTCCGGAGAAACTTGGCCTTCACCTAGATTACCAATGTCTCCCTCCAATTCCTACCTTCTTCCCCTTTCTCCTCCCCAATATTTTCCCCAATGCTCTTCTCTTACTCCAAATTCTTGTCATCCTCTGAGGATAGAAGAATTTTCCTCTTGTTGGTGCTTTTCACCCTTTTTTCTTTTTCTTTTTGCCAGTGAGCTCACCTCTTTTCCTCTTGTTACCCTATTTTCACTTTTCCTCTTCATACTCCTCATCTTATGTGTCCTTTTCAGTGTCAGACTCTTCCACAATTGCCCTCTTCTTAATTTTCTTAGAGGAAGAGCCTTTAAACTTAGCCTTCTTCAAGGAAATGTCCCTAGAGGGTTCCTCCTCATCATCCTCTGTATCCTCAACATATATATTATCTTCCTCATCTCCCAATGTTTCCTCATCATCCTTGGAGTAACCCTTCAAAAAGAGTTTTTCCACTTTTTTTGTTTTGAGAAGATCATACACTAGAAGCATGAGATCCTGATGTCAGGCATGGTCCCCTTTTAGGTCCTTCTAAAGACTAATAATTGTACAATCTAGTGAGCTAAACAAATAAAAAGGATGACTAATTTTTACATTATGTCTAAAATGATTTAACAACATAAAATGGTGTCCATATGCTCTAGTAAATCTACTGTCAAGCATGATATAGTTGATGACAGCATATAACACATACCTCCACGGCTGAGAAATGTGCTTAGGATTGTAGTAGGAGGTGTCCTCATTCACAAGCCTCATCATTTCCTGCTCCATTACAGGGAACTTCTTGGGAGCTTTATCAGAGATACCCCTATCTTTGTAAACTTTTAACCCTTCCATGCTCATACCAGTATCTTCCGCAATAATTTCCTTCGTAACCTCCATTAGCTGATTACCCACAAGAACCATACCATTCTTCCAAGTTTTGAAGAATTGCTTTGATGTAGTAGGGTTTTTTCCATGCAACCTCTCCATAAAGAACATCATCCCACCTTTCTTCAGGATATCCCACACCTCCTTGTTTTGTTTCCACTCCTCACAGTTCACTGGTTCAAATCTCTTCTTACTACAACCCATATTATCTCTTTGATAAACCTTGACCATATCTTTGTAAAAACTACAAATACCTTTGTGAGTAATACTAGCTTCACTAAACTTAGCAAACATAACCTAGAATCTGTGTCAAATCAGGAGCATTGTCATCAAGTTGTACTTCTCATAGAAAAATAAATAATGAAGCCTCACCTTGTAATCAATATTCATAATTAAAAATACCATTTAACACACTTCCTTCCTGCTCTGTAAATGGTCACTATCTATTAATTATTTCACCTCAAAAGGAAGATCACCCCCATCATCCCATTTCATCATCACCTCCAACTTGCAAGCCATGTTAGCCATCCAGTCAGCAAGAGTATTAGTTTCTCTAGTATTATGTGTGATGATGCATCCCTCAAAAGAGTTGATTAAGATTTGTGCCTTATGCATAACATTATAAATAGTCCATGAGGGGATAGAATCCTTATTTAAACATCTTATAATGTTTAAAGAATCACCTTCAAGCCAAATTTTCTTACAATCCTTAATGCAGGGGCATTCTAGGGTACTTGATGAATTTTCACGGGAGGTGTGTGTTTGGCTAGTGTTACTCAGTTGCAGCCTTGACCGATGGTCTCAGTCATTGAAGGAAGCTCAGTCGTTGAAGGAACTTGGTAATCTCTAGCACTGAGTGAAAGTTTTACTCGATGATGTCATTGGTGCTCGATCAACACTGGTGCTCAACGATGCTTGGCATGCTCAGTTATTTCACTATTGGTTAGTAGTTCTAGTTTACCAACTAGAGTTCTATGTGATTTGCGGGCCAACTTGGTGCATTTATTGTTGGTAGCTTTCGTTACAGGTTGACATGTTGAATTAAATGTTTGTAAGGCTATTTTCAAGCCGACTTATATAGCATTTAATATTTGTTTGTAGGAGTTAAGGGTTTCAACCAGCCGACTTGTGACTAATGATTAGTATTTAAGGGGTGTTTGGGTAGATGTTTAGGCATGATTTTTGGGAGATCAACATCCTAGCAAACATCAGTTTGGATGTGCTAGAAAAGTTGGAGTTGGTGAAGTTGTGGAAAATTTCTTGCATAATCTTGTAGATCAGATTTTTATCTGATAGTTTGTAGTTGTGGAGCTAGTGGTTGCACACTTGGAGACAAGGAGGTTTCTTAGAGGCTTGCGAGCTCAAGTTTAGATCTACCTTAGGGTTTTCATCAATTGCTAATTGTTTCAGAGCTAAACTAGCTAAGATTGTATTAGATCTGTTTGGATCTTGAAGAACTTTTTTTTGTTTGTAATTGGCCCTAACCCAGAAGGCCTTACAATCAAGTATGTTAATGAAAATTGGTTTGAAACATCTTGTTGTGTTGTGTTTTTTGTTGTGTATTTCTGAAGCTACAAGGCTAGATTGTCCTTAATTAGATCCTCACTACCTTGGTCTACTTCAAGTGGTATTAGAGCAGAGTGGATCTTATGGAGCAAAGGTTGACCTAGAAAGGATGATCTTGCGAAGTTGATCTTGTTGTTGAAGAGATCATATGATTTGAGTTACAGATCCGTAGCACTGAACTTGTGGATCTTTCCCTAGTTGTTTGTGCAAGGTGGCAGGCTGATCTGACTTGCATACAACTTGGATATTTCCATAAGGTGGTTGGTGTAGGGTTTGTTTCAGAGGGCTTCTCTTAATCTTTAAGGATGCCTCCGAGAAGATTGGACCCTAGAGTACTTGCAAATATTTGTGATACTGTTGAATCTAGGATTACAGAGAAGGTGAAATCAAATTTTAGATCTGAGATGGAGTTGATGAAGAATGACATGGTCATCAAGATCATGAGAGTTGTTGCTAGTGTACCTAAAAATGTTAGTACTGAAGATGGTTATGAGGAAGCTGCTAAAGACTTTGAACCTACTAGATCTAGTGGTGATGATCAGAGGGATAGATCTGGTGAAGATGGAACTGCTTGGTTTCCTAGATCTGGAGCTTGGTTAAGTAACAGTTATTGAATGAAAGTTTCAACTTTCTCTAGTACTTTGAAGCCCAAGAACTTGATTGATTGGATTGGTGAACTTGAAGATTTCTTTGAGCTAGAAGAAATTGAAGATCCTCTTCAGGTGAGATTAGCATAGACAAAGTTGAAAGGATATGCTGCTCTTTGGTGGAAGGAACTACAAAGCGATAGAGAAGATGAAGGTGAAATGAAGATTAATCAGTGGAGTTGATGGTGAAAAAATTGAAAGCTAAGTTCATACCTGCTAACTATGAGCTTGACTTGTTTAAGAAGTTGTAGAATATGAAACAGAAGGATTTGTCTGTTGAAGATTATACCAAGGAGTTCTAAAAACTTACTATTCAGTCCAAACACCGAGAGCTTGGTAAGGAAAAGGTAGCTTGGTATGTGAATGGTTTGAGACTCAATATTCAGGATGAGCTTGGTATGATGAAGATTGATTATATTGAAGATGCTTATCAGTATTCTCTAAAGGAAAAAGATAATTTGAAGAGGAAATAGCATAGTAATTCCCTAGGGAAGGAAAAGATTGATCACTTAGTGAAGGATAAACTGACTGATGCAGAAGATGAACAAAAACTTGTAGAACTAAAGAAGAAGAAGACTGGTAGACTTATCTTTAAGGGTACTTGCTATAACTGTGGAGAAGGACACCATTATTTTGAGCGTACACAGAAGAAGCTTGGTGATAGACGAAGTGCTATGGTGAATGAGAATGAACTTGAATCTGAGAACTTGTTGCTTCAGTGAACATTGCTCAGTACAAAGGAGGAACCTTGTCAGAGGAGTGACTTGTTTAGGACCCGATGCAAGTCTGGAGGTAAACTCTGTGATGTTATTGTTGATAGTGGTAGTATTGATAACCTTGTTGCTGAGGACATGGTTTAGAAACTTGGGTTGAATAGAATGAAGCATCCTAGTCCTTATAGGATTGGCTGGTTATAAGATGTTCATGCTCTAGAAGTAAGAGAACAATGCTTTATTGATGTTCAGATTGGCCAGTACAAGGATCTTGTGTTATGTGACATTGTGAAGGTGAATAGTTGTGATATATTGCTCGGTAGACCTTGGCATTATGATTGCAGAGCTATGTATGACTATGTCATAAATGTGTTTACTATTGAGAAGGATGACATGAATTTTTCCTTGATGCCTTTGTTGGATACAATGCTCAGTAGGAGAAGCCTAAGTATTGGTAGCTGAGTTGAGTTGGTGGATCCTGAAGGTATGGTTGATCAATGTGAAGGAAAAACCTATGTGTTGTTGCGGAAAGATTTGAAGAGATAGAGAAAGTTGAAGTGGAAAAGTATGCAACGTGAAAAGGTGGAGGACTTGTATGTGAAGAACTAGTTTGGGGTTTATGTGCTGAATCCCAGAAGATGTTCCTCTCATATATGAACATCTTTTCAAACCTGGGGTGTCTGATGTAGGGGCATTCTAGGGTACTTGGTGAATCTGCATGGGAGGTGTGTGTTTGGCCGATGTTACTCATTTGTAGCCTTGATTGATGGTCTCGGTCATTGCAGGAAGCTCAGTCACTCAAGGAACTTGGTAATCCCTGGCACTTGGTGAAAGTGTTACTCGACGACGTCTATGGTGCTCGGTGATGCTTGGCATGCTCAGTTATTTCACTATTTCTCGGTAGTTTTGGTTTACCGACTAGAGTTCTATGTGATTTGTTGGGCCGACTTGGTGCATTTATTATTGGTAGCTATTGTTACAGGCTGACATGTTGAATTAAATGTTTGTAAGGCTATTTTGAAGCCAACTTATATGGCATTTAATATTTATTTATAGGAGTTAAGGGTTTCATCTAGTCGACTTGTGGCTAATGATTAGTATTTAAGGGGTGTTTGGATAGATGTTTAGGCATGATTTTTGGAAGATCAACATCCTAGCGAACATCAATTTGGATGTATTAGAAAAGGTGGAGTTGGTGAAGTTGTGGAAAAGATCTTGCATGATCTTGCAGATCAGATTGTTATCTGATAGTTTGTAGTTGCAGAGCTAGTGGTTGCACACTTGGAGACAAGGATGTTTTCTTGGAGGCTTGCAAGCTCAAGTTTAGATCTTCCTTAGGGTTTTCATTAGTTGTTGATTATTTTAGAGTTGAACTAGCTAAGATTGTATTGGATCTATGTGGATCTTGAAGAACTTGTTTCTGTTTGTAATTGGCCCTAACCCAGAAGGCCTTACAGTCGGGCATGTTAATGAAAATTGGTTTGAAACATCTTGTTGTATTGTTTTTTCCATTGTGTATTTATGAACTTGGAAGACTGGATTGTCCTTAATTGGATCCTCCCTGCATTGGTCTGCATCAATCCTTCTCCTTAGCCATAACTAAGCCATAGAGAGTTGCATTAGCCTCTGCTACATGATTAGTTTGGATGCCTAAAGGTATGGCACATAGTCCTTTACAAACACCATGCTCATCTCTTATCACCATGCCACATCTAGCCACCCTTGGGTTCCCTTTAAAGGCTCCATCGAAGTTAACCTTCATCCACCTACTAGGAGGGAAATCCCATCTAGCTTCATTTCTCAAGGAATCTTTCTTGCACTTATTTATATTACCTTTAATCTTTCAATTATCAAATAAAATAATTTCCCTCATATTAGAAGGTTCAATCATGTTCCCCTTTAAATAAAGATTCTCCAACATAGCTCTTTTGATCTTATGAAAGACCTCCTTTTTATTGGAAACCTTATTTCTGAAGACTCTATCATTTCTATCTTTCTAAACCCCCCAAAAAATTTAGGGTAAAATGAATTTCTAGACATTGATCATAGTTTCATTCTTTGAGGGAGGTATCCAAGAAATGAAAAATCTATGTAATTCCTCTGGGAAGATCCATTCAACATTAAGAAGTTTTAAGCACTTTTCCCAAATCTTGCGAACATAAGGGCAATGGATGGTCATATAATTAATAGTTTCCTCATCTTGTTTGCATAAGTAACATATGTTAGCCATAATGGAGACAATGGGCAACAATGGGTGAGCGGGAGGAAGTTTGAATTAGAATTTGAATGCGGGTGGGATTCCAGGACCGCGGGCTGAGGGCACTGCAGGTAATGGCGTCTTTGCAGATCAAGAAGTGGGGAACTTAGAGAACAAGGAGGGGGACCCAAGGGTTAATAAGAAAGATCATGGTAAGGAGGCTGGGGTGGGAGAAGGAAACCCTTCCTCTTCCCCCTTGGCCTCAAAGACTCAGACAAGGGATCAGGGCAGTAAAGCCTTTCATCGCTGGTGGTTAACTATTTTTGGAGTTCAACCTACAAGCAAGTATTCTTTCCCTTCTATTAAGGATTTTTATGATAAAGAGAAAGGAAAATTTATCATAGATATTCCTAATGAGTTGGTGGATCACAATATTGCCTCTATGGAACATACTCTTGTAGGAAAACTTGTGGGGTCTAGACCTAACATAGATATAGTGAGAATCTTTGCAAAAAGAAATGGGAGCTCAAGGCAAAAGTCCTTGTCATGGCAATGTCTAAGGGCTTTCTCTCCTTTGAGTTTTCTTGCAAAGAAGACTTAGATAAAATCCTTTGTGCGGTTACCTAGTCAATAGGCAAGGCTACTCTAGTGTTGAAAAAATGGACTTCAAAGCTAGATCTCAATGACTCTTTCTTTGTCCAAGCCTCAGTGTGGGTAAGGCTTCTAGAACTCCCTTTGGAATTCTGGGTTGAAGATGTCTTTGATGGAATTGCTAGATCCTTCGGTGCTCTGCTCTCGATAGACCCAGTGACTGTTGCTAAAATTCACCTCACCTATGCTAGGATTTTCATTAGGGTGGAAGAAGGTCAAGACATGCCAGAAATCATCGTGCTCCAATCCAAACTGGGAAAACATTTTCAAAATTTGGACTATGAAAGCATCCCTTTTGCTTGCTTCTACTATAAGAAAGTGGGACACAAAGCCAGACTATGTCCAGTGCACATGAATTTGGAAAAAGAAAGGAAAACTTTAGCTATAAAAAAGATCAAGCCAAGTAAACACAATGAAAAAGAAAGCCTCCCAAGGAAGACAACCAATCCACAATCTAGCTCAGAGGTCTTGAATCATAGAGTGTGGAAAAAAAAGGACAAACTAGAGGACACTCAGATGATTCTTGACTCACCAAAAGATAATCAAAACCCTCACAATGGGGAACAAAAGGATAATACCAAATCAATTCAAGAGAGTTAGGCTCTAAGAGAGGTGTCTCCCCAGTCTGAAGGCATAGACTTGGAATTCAACATTTTGCAAGGCTCCATGAAAGATACTAGTGACAATGGTCAGAGGGAAGGAGGTGATTCATGTTGTGGCTCTATCTTTATCTCCTTCATCTCTAAGAAAGCCTTTCAAGCCCAGCTAGGGGTATACCTGGTGGCCTCCCGGACTCTAGCCACTACCCGGAGACTTTGGATTCTAAAAAAGTCCAACAAATGGACTTCCTTTTGGGAACCATCTCTCCAAGGCAACTCACCAAGATGGAGGAGCTCTTTGCCAAATACAAAGAGGAAAAAGAGGGTTGGACAAAGGTTCAAAGAAAAAAGAGAACCAAAAGCAAAGACCCCTCTCTGGTTTCTCCAATAGCTACAAGGAGCAAAAATAAAGCAAACATTGGGGCTAAATTCAAATACCCAGGAAAAAAGAGAGAAATTTAGATTAGGAAAGAGGAAGCCAATAGGAATATTATGGATGGAACCCAGAAAACCATCCAGGCTGCCTGTACTCCCAGTAAGAAATGCTAGTTACTCCAAAGGACCCCAATGAGCTCATTAGCTCACACAAGCTGATTGTTAAACGAAGACCTCTCATCTCACACATCTATTCTATAGCAATAAAAATTGAAGCAAAAGCCATGCATGAAATTCAATGGGGCAACAATGACTGGCTCTCCCTTGGCTAGGATCGCAGACGTGGCTTTGGTCTCGGATTAGTCATCACTTTTATAGTTATGTGGATCAATCTTTATGAGGCTGACCTTTCTCTTCACGTGCTCATCTCTGATGCCAACCAGGCTGCTAACTGGACCACCTTACAGGCTACCAGCAAGGAAGCTTACTACATTAGGACCTATGTTGATACTTTCCATCAAGTTGAGCTGGATTCTTTGGATGGAGACGATCTTCAAAGTACCGTTGTAATAATAAAAAATTATTATTATTGCAAAGGGCTTGTTCGGAGAATTTATTTCACTCATGTGGAGCTGAGGTAGATTTGCATGAGTTTTAATAACACATCACCTCCACACGCTTTAAGGGCCCCCTTCCCCAAATCTTGTAATCATTTCAAAAAACCATCTCCTAGAAAGCGCTCTATTGAAGTTAGAAAGAAGGCAAGAAACAATTTTTGGCTGGACCAGAGATATACCAGAGCTATCATGATAGCCATGGTTGGGGAAAGGTTAAGAAGGGAGCCAGAGGGTGACAGTGAGAAATGGAAGAAGCGAATGAAAGTCTGTAACACCTTACAGAAAGGGATGTCACCACTTTTATTGAATGACTCCATGGTTGCAACAAGGATATCACCAAAATCTCCGTCAATACCTAGAAGGATGGGATAGTGGAGATTGAAGGAAAGTCATTTACTGTCACGGAGGAGGTAATATCTATAGTCACTGGCATTCCCTTCACTGAGAAAAAATTCTACAGACACCAAAAACTTTCTGATATTGTTGTCAAAAAGTTTGCGAGGGATGACAAGGAGACGAACGCCATTGTCAAAGCGGGCACCTACTACCTTCTCGAGAGCTTGAAGATGATCTAGCAATATGTTTTGAAGGCCCTCATCTTCTATATCACCCTAGATACTAGGTTTGATAGAATCTGCACCTATCATTTCATCTTGCTTAATCATTTTAGGCATGGTCTTAAGATTTTCATTCTGTATTATCTCTTCTCTTATAGGAACAAGAATATCTAAGATTTAGCTCACCTCGCCCTGCATGAAGGATTACTTCTATTGTTATATGAATTCTTTAAAACCCAAATCCCAGGCAAGGAAATTGGGGATAGCAAGGCTATCAGTGAGTACTCTGGGTCGGATTATGTTCCTTTAGGCACTTCTATGGGAAATCTTTTGGATGCTAGTGAGGAAGTTGAATTCAAGAAGTAGAACAAGGGTTCCCCCTCCAAGAAGCACCCCCTAAAAGCCACCAAAATTGAAAAACCCTCTAAAAAATAGGATAGGAAGGAGGTTAACTCAGAGGAAGAGTACAATGATAAGGAGGAATAAATGGATATGGAAGATGATGTGGGTAATCCCAACTTGGATTTGGAAGTCATGTAGGAACAGGACAAGGAGGAAATCCCCAAATCAATGCAGGACCTCTCTGGCTGTCTGTCAGTTGATCTTACAATCAGCGAGGAAAAATCCCTTCCTCCTCAATCTCCTACAAGAACCAATACAAAGAATCAAGCCCCTGTTACTGAAGATAAAGAAGAGTAGGGCACTAACCAGTCACCTATAAGGATAGATGATACCAAAGAAGCCTCTGGGGGGAGTATAACATTCAAGATACTGGGAGAGGCAAAAAGGTTTGGAGAAATTTCAATATCAACATAGTGTGAATGGGAATAATTAGGGAGGTCGTCTATCCCTAGATTCTGGAGGACAATGATGGAAAAGTCCATAAGGAAGAATTGATAGACCCTGCACTGGTTGTACTTAGTGATAAAGCCAGGGAAATGGACATGGATTTCCTCAACAATACCAAGAACAGCATGCTAGATCAGCTCAGATCTTTCAAATGGCTCTACCATGAGATTGAGGACCTCAAAGAAAAAATTTAGGGCTCGAACAATAAGGATAAAACCATAGAGAAAAAGCTAAGCCTAGAAACCAGGGTCCTACACCTGGAATCCAAAATGATAAGCCTGGAAAAAACCCTTAAGGGTGTGGCAGAGCAAAATTTTAAAATCCTCAAAATGTCCAATGAGAACCCAAAGTTACTGATCAAAAATATGGAAGAAAAAATGGATTCCAAGACTGAGTAGAGGACTAAAAAGGAGGAGAAGGAGCCCACTAAAGGACTAGGTAAAAGAAACAATTCTAGAACTAGGAAGAACAGGGAGAAAATTGATCCTCAAGGCTCCCAAGTTCAGAACGTGAAAGACATTGTTCAACTGATGGAGGCCCTTGAAAGAAATGTGGTTGTCATGCTCAGGAGCTTGGCATAACATGTTATGGTGCTCTTCTTTTTGGCCTTTCTTTAATTTACTTTTTTTTTTCTTGTTCAACCCTGTAGTGGCCTATTCCTAGCTACTCTAAACTGCTTTTCTTTGCTTGATTTTCATGCCTCTCTTTCGACCTTAGATTGATGTGGGTTTCAGGATCCCTATAAAACTTGTTTTACTTAATCAAAAATATATGTTAGCCATAGTCAATCCTCTTCTTCTCAAGTTATTAGTACTTCGGATCTTTTTTTGGAGCATAATCCAAAAGAAAACATTGACTTTCGGAGTAAGGCCTTTAATCCATGTTTTAGCCGAACAAGGCTCAATTTGATTCTCAAAATCTTGATGATATAGAGAAGAAAGAGATAAATT
Source organism: Chamaecyparis obtusa (assembly GCA_027943335.1). Lineage (NCBI taxonomy): Eukaryota > Viridiplantae > Streptophyta > Pinopsida > Cupressales > Cupressaceae > Chamaecyparis > Chamaecyparis obtusa. The sequence goes on along the minus strand of BSBK01006266.1, from coordinate 1,094,116 downwards.
ATCATTAGTGTTATACTTCCAAATAAGCTTCTCTTCTTCCTTAATCAAAGTCAAAGAGTTTAGGATTTCATTAAGCTACCCAAGAGACTGATCAATAATAGAGAAGTCAACCCAGTGGTCTCTCTCCCAATAATCAAAAACCTTAATACCAAACCTCAACTTGCATTGATCCTCAAAAACCTCCCACTCAGGGAACTCCTTCAAGGGGTTATTAATTAGCCACACCTCATCCCAAAATTGTGGTGTCCTTCCATTGCCCACTTTCTATTTAACTCCTTTTCTAATGATCTCCTTCTTTCTTATGGAATTTCTCTAGATAAAGGATCCCCCATGGATGGTGTCATTGCTAAGAAAGATTTGAAGTGTAGGGATCTCCTTATTGTATTTATTCTCCCATATGGAAGTCCATTCACCATTCAAATTTTAGTATCTCCAAATCAACTTGGAAAGAAGATGGTCATTAAGGCTCCTAATTCTGTGCAGTCCTAAACCCCCTTTATTCAATGGCCTACACACTTTCTCCCAAGAAATAAGAGATATCCTTTTCTTTTTTTTCCATCCCAGCCCACAGAAAGGTTTTCTATATTTTTTCAATAGCCTCTCCATACTTTCTAGGAATTTTGAAAATACTAAGGGCATAAAGAGGTAAACTTTGAAGAGTAGATCTAAGAATTTGAAACTTACCTTCCTGACTTAGCAATGTACCCTTCCATCCAGTCAATTTTCTATGAAATCTATCCACCAATGATCTCCAAAAAGAATTAGGAGGCTCCAAGTAAAGAAGAAGACCCAGGTAAGTACCAGGTAGAGACTTCATCTCACACCCCAGTATCTTCTTAATTCTCACTTGTCTTTTTTTTAGGACATTAAGGATATAAATATTTTAGAGGAATACATGGTAATTGTAATTAGTAGATGACAAGTCAAACAAGAAGATAAATTGGGCAAGAAATGGCACGGAGTGGAGTGTGGTGTGTGTAAATCCTAGAGGCAATTTCATTTTCTAGGCAATGACTATGGCCTCTTTAGAATGCTTTTGTTTTCTATATTGAAAGTTGAAGTTTTAATTTAAGATGTTAGAAATGAATTTAAATCTATGTTTTCTTTCAGGGTTTTAGTATTGAAAATGTTTTCAGTGATCTGCGTATCAAGAATATGGAAAAAAATTATAGGGTTAATGATCAAGGATATAAAGATTGTAGAGGAAGATATGGTACTTGTAATTAGAAGATGACAAGCCAAACAAGAAGATAAATTAGGCAAGAAATGGAACGGAGTGGAGTGGGGTCTGTGTAAATCCTAGAGGCAATTTGATTTGCTAGGCAATGACTATGGCCTCTTTAGAATACTTTTGTTTTCTGTATTGAAAGTTGAATTTTAATTTAAGGTGTTAGAAATGAATTTAAATCTACATTTTCTTTCAGGTTTTTATTGTTGAAAATGTTTTTAGTGATCTGCATATCAAGAATTTTTCCATTATTTATTTTTTAATATTTTATTTTGTGAAAAGATGCAAATGGGCTATGTTGGGGCTGGATCTACTTTTGGAATATCCTTTGGATATCCATTTTGTGTGTGACCTGTAATTACAACATTCCATGTTACCATATTTTTTTGGGTTATTTTATTAAACATTTGGCATGCAAACTCAATTCTTTGGCATTTGGCATACATGTCCACAAAGAAGCCAGATAGAGATATTTTTTATTCATATCCATTTCAAATAATATAGTAATGAATCACCTTTCCCTTCTGCAGAGATTTTAGGCCTGCACATACCTTGATAACACTTGCCAAAATGAAAGGGCATGTCGTAATTGTTGGAGCATTAATTTTATTAAACAATATATGTGCTTGTGAATAGTAGCCCTACTTGGTATAAGCTCTTATCATAGCGGTCCACAAGAACAAATTTGGATTAGGAATTTTGTTAAACACAGGAAATGTATCTCCTAAGTTCCTAAACTTCACATATGTGAGAACAAGCTTTGTTTGATAAAATGTGATATTTGTAATCCTAGTTTTTACCATATAAGCATGGGATACTTTGAACTGCTCTATAGCTGGTTATTGAAATTCTATGACTCCTCAACAAGCCAATAATTAATTAGCTTGGAGACTTACACCTCTAGTTTCAAGGCCCTAAAACATGTGTGTTTCAAAACCTTGTGCATATTTCTCCCCCTCTAAACATTATTATACTATTTGAAACCCTATTGAATGTCGTCAAATTGAATTATGCAATCTTTTAGTCCTCTAGGTTATAGTATGCAGAGAAAGGCCATCTAGAAGTTTTGGAAGAAGTAATCTACATCAGCTATGACACCTCTAGGACTCCTATGAACATATGCCTAGGTTGGTTCTATGATTGTATTATGAATATTTTGGTTCCTGTAACTTTATACTATTTTTCTGATAATTTTTTTTATCTTATAGTTTACAAGAAAGGGGTATATTGTTTGAGATTTGAGTATATTATTTTTTATAAGATTTGTGATTATAGTTATTGATAAAATGAAGTATGCACAATACCTCGAAAGTATTCAACCATTATCTTGGAGAGAGGATTGGTGAGAATGTTTTCTATTTGTTCAGTTGTACTAATATATCTCAATTGGATAACATATCTTTCCACCATGTCTCTAACATAATGGTAGAGAATTACTATATGCTTTGATCTGTCATGGAACAAAAGATTCATTGAAATTTTTATAAAACTTTGATTATCACAGTGAATGATAGTAGGATCTAAGGATTGTCCAAACAATCCTACAAAAAATTTCTTTAGCCATACATCTTCTCGAACTTTCATGAATACTACAATGTACTTTTCTTGTGTGGAACTTTGTGCAACTGAAGATTGCTTCCTACTAAACTAGGATATCATAGATGATTATAAGATGAAGCAACATATTGATGTTCTTTTTTGATCAACTACACTTCCAACCCAATCTGAATCAATATATCTATGCAGATTTAGATCTACATTGTTATATTTTAGACCATATCCAATTGTGCCACGTAGGTATCTCAGAATGGGTACAACTAAATATAATTGTCTTGGTTCACACATGAAATGACTAAATGCATTTACTGCATAACAAATATCTGGTCTAGTGTTGACAAGGTACATCAAGGACCCAATCATCTACTGGTAGAGAATGGAATCTGCCTATTTTGAGTTTGTTGCATCCTGTTTTAACTTATGCATTTTTGTTTCCATGGAGTAGCCATGAGTTTACAATCCATTATTCCAAACCTTTTTAGAATGTCAATAGTGTACTTTCCTTGATTTAGAGTGATACCATCAGCCGATTGTCATACTTATAAACCAAGGAAATAGTATAGAGGACCAAGATCCTTCATGTCAAATTTAGATGCGAGATCTTGTTTACATTTAGTGATGAGATGGTCTTCTCATGTAATCAATAAGTCGTCAACATAAAGTATGAGAATTAAAACTTCACCATTAATTACCTTGAAGTATAGATACAGATCAGCATCATTCTTGGAGAAGCCCAAGCTTGAAAGATAGTGGTATATCCTCTCACACCAGGCCCAAGGAGCCTATTTAAGACCATATAGAGCCTTCTATAATTTGCAAACATGAGATCCATTACCATGTATTAAAAATCCTTCAGATTTATCTAGGTACACTTCCTCTTCTATTACAACAGATAATTAGATCAGTATAGAGTGAAGGATAGAAATCAAATGTTGATTTCATAAGTTAAAGTAATCCGACCAATGCTACAAAACTCTATTAGTTACCATGGGTGGGGCTTTGAAAAAATAATTTCCTCTTTTAAGTATCCTAATGTTTCTCTTGTGGTGTCTTAGGGGTTAGGAAGTCATTAATTGTGAGAATTTATTCATGATTAAGGTTATATATTTTCACCTATAGCCTTCTCTTCCTAGTCTACATTAATATAATTATAAGCATTTGAATCCTCTATTTGAGACTAAGATAGGGATTTTCCACTTTTCCAGAGGTTTTTGCACATGGTTTGTTTTAGTGCTTCCTTATGCTAGACAATTTGTGCTTAATAGTGGACACCCAATATGGGATATGCATCTTCTCTTTCAATTTTAGTGTACTTCATATTATGAGGCCATTAGTTATGCTCTTAATAATTGTCAGAAGATGGACCTAGCTTCTAATAAATTTAACCACACCTCATTTTTTACAACTTGGTGGAAGTTGATCTATTGAATGTTAACTAGTGAGGTTATTTGACAGTTTGACGATTGATCTTTGTCTCAATCAGTGCATTATGAGAGTTCTCCTTTTCAATGTAGGAATTCTTCCACTATTGGGAGCTTAGCCTTTTTTTTCATGATTCTCATAAGCTATCTTCTTCAATTTAGCTAAAAAAAGTCTCTTCTTAAGAATCTCATATTGTTTCCTAAATATTTAGTTATTAATTTTGGGGATCTAGAGTCACTTTTGTCCATTCTAGAAACTCTTCGATTTGGGATTTGTGAGACTTGTTTTTATCAGTTCAATAGTAATCTTGAAGGTCAACAACCTATTTTAGTTCTTCTTCTTCTACCTTCGTATTTTGAAGATTTGTTGATTGTATCCAAGATGGTAGTCTATTTTCAATCAAAAAATCCATGTTGTTCCTCAAATTGTGTACTTCCTTTAGATGGGCCCTCTAAGTAGGGTTCTCATCTCTATTATCCAAGGTCTACAAATTTGGATGTCAACTCTTCATGGGTGATTATACAAAGAAGGAAGAAATTTCTTTCAAAGTTGGGCTCTCATCTACACTCCAAACCTATGAATACAACAATGGATAGAATTGGATTAAGAACTTGTTTGGCTTCATATTTGTAATATCTTCTTGGATAACTTATTTACTATCCTCTATATTTCTATTGTTTTACTTTTGTAATACAATCTTAATTCAAGTTAACTTAATTAAATATATATATATATATATAAATAATATAATATCACCCAAATAATATTATTTATTAATATATTATTACATAGAATCATTTAATATTTTATTATTTATATTTTATTTATCAATATATAATCATGCAAAACATAAATAATATTAGATCATGGTGAAAATGAAACATATTGCAATGCATTCAATGAATAACTTGACACGAGATAATATTAAAAAAATAAAATATAAAAAATGTATAAAGCTCAAATGCTCTAAGTTATATACAAAAAGATATAGAGATTTCACCCTTATACGCATGCATATCAAATTAACATATTTTACCGCCAACACACGTGTATATAAGAGATCTGAATAAACGAGATTATCAGATAACCATAACCAACGAGATTAGCATCGTTAAACACAATCCCTGTAATTCTAAAAGGTTGCATTTTCAATGCTTGGAAGTATTGTCAATTCAAATGTAAACTGAGGTTTATCCACAACGAATATAAACATGGAGTCATTGAATGGATTGACATGGAAGTTGGATTCATATAGAATTTTTGTGTCTAAAGTAATTTGTTGTTCATTTTAGTCAACAGTTTGGTGTCCACCTCATTCTTCCGCGTAACTCAAGCTGTTTTTAGCAGTGGCGTATTTCAAAAACATACATCTGAATATGTGCTTAGGAGCCAAAATTTATGGATGATTTTCTTGAATGCTGACAAAGTATCTTTGGACAGATCTACAAGTTCTAGATTTGCCCAGAATCACAGAGCAATTTTGTTGCGTTCTCTAGTGAGTCAGGTATCAAAATCTAGAATTCGATTAACATAGTATACACTAAATTATTTATCATCAATTACATTAAAACGATAAGTACAGTTAAGCTTTCCGAACTTCTTCAAGATGATCCGTTTTTATTCAGTCGTAACATTTTGAAAAACTGTGCTGAAAACAATAGTAGTCGTTTGAAAATGAGAAGCTCAATCAACTGACTTGACTGATCTTAAGCTCCGTGAATGTTACGCAAAAATGTCTCTCACCGTGTAATACACGTAAGTAGACTACACTCATTATAAATAGGGTAGCAAATGGAGGAAAATAAACACGAAATGTGAATCATGGCTACAGAAAACAGTAAGAACAAGATCTTTTGGTCCTCCTCAGCATGTCTACTGCTTGTTTTATCAGTGTTAGTCGATGTGGGAGTCTGTCAAACTGACGGAGGAGTGTCTTCTATCGTTTCTTCCGCTGTTTTCAACTCTATAGTTGCAGGATGCAATGGATTTTATACTTACGATTCCTTCATTAATGCTGCTAATGCTTTCAATGGCTTTGGCACATCTGCCTCTTCTGATGTTAATAAGAAGGAAATCGCCGCCTTCTTTGCTAATGCTGCCCATGAGACCTGAGGTAATATTTGGATTACAGTCTGATTTATTGTTATGTTGTTTACAATCTATTTTCAGTTTATGTAGCGGTACTAATAAAAAGGGTTGTGTGTATTGGATAAAATAGGGTTTTGCTTCATCGAAGAGCAGAATCCAGGCAGCAAATACTGCGATGCCTCCAACACTCAGTATCCCTGCAACCCCGACAAGAGTTATCATGGCAGAGGCCCTCTGCAGCTTTCATGGTCAGCAACCATTTTCAATTCCTACATTAGTTTTCACATTTTGATCAATCAAATATTCTAATATCGCTCTCTATAGCTAAGCCATGGTAATCAATTCCTACATTAGTTTTCACATTTTAATCAATCAAATATTCTAATATCGCTCTCCATAGCTAAGCCATGGTAATTAATGATTGGTAATCATGACAGGAACTATAACTACGGGGCGGCAGGAAACTACCTTCAATTTGATGGGCTGAACAATCCAGAAATTGTGGGCACTGATTCGAGCATCTCATTTAAGACGGCGGTGTGGTTTTGGATGGTGAACAGCCAATGTCATACAGCAATCACGTCTGGCCAAGGCTTCGGAGCCACGATCAAAGCTATCAATAGCATGGAATGCAACGGTGGAAATGATGCAACAGTGAGCAGCAGAGTGAATTACTTCCAGAAGTTTTGCCAGCAACTCAACGTCGATCCAGAATCGAATCTTCGATGTTAATTTGCCTTTTTTTTTTCAAGTATCATTAATGAGTAGAATAAGACAGCAATGCCAACAAAAAAAAATGTAGCTCGTAGGCAGTTGCTAATTCACATCACCTCCATCTCACTACTTCGAAGTTTACAAGACTCATAAGATAATAAATGTTCTGATTTCATACCGAGATCAGTTTTATAATTTGATGTTTAAAGTGGCGCTCTTTTCAAATTAAAAAAGGTGCATGATAAATTCTGTGTTGACAAGCATTAGGTTTGTATTAATTTAAGTGTTTTTTTCTTACTTTCGGTGACAGGATATTTTGCTTAAAGAAAATTAAGATGGTTTTTAAAATAATTTTATTTATTATTTTAAATGAAGTGAAATGTATGTCAATATATTCTAGATAATTTTTTAAATTAATATCTTCAATATTATTTATAAAGAAATGAAGGAAAACTTGTTAAACTATGTGACAAGAAAATGTCTAGTATGAAAAGAAAAGAAAAAAAAAGTGTCAAGCTTGAATAATAATTCTATCACTCATGATGAATGATATTAATTAAAAATACAAAATAACAAAGCTTAGATATCTCTTCAATTATTTAGTCACCTTCTTTTAGTAAATTAAAATTAATCATGATGCATTGCTCATAGCACAACAAGACAACTTTTTATTTTTGTGAATGTAGTGATTCCCTTAAAATTATATTTATTCAACAATATGGGATAAATAGTCAAATCTCAATTTCTTTCTTGAATAAGTATTTGTACTTTCTTAAAATAAGAACTAATAAATACAAACTTTGCCCATTAGCTTTTCATGAGCATCATTGATAGGCGCATGACACAATCATAATATTAAGGTAAGTTTTAATGAGTTTTGTTTTACCAATCCATACGATTCATATCATTTCCTTTTGTTGGCTTTTTATTTCATCATTCATTTTATTGTTTATATATATGAATAAATATATTATCTAGTAGTAGATCTTTATTTATTTCTTAGCACAAATATTTTGAACTTTAAAATAAATTTTGCATTCATTTGATAGATTTAAAATAAATTTTACATAAATAATCAACTAACTCTTGGAGTCTAAAATATGTTTTGTTCTCTAATCTTGTGACACATGTTAACTAGCTTTTATATATATATATATATATATATATATATATATATATATATATATATATATATATATATATATATATATATATATATATATATATATATGCCTAGAGTAATCCTTCTTCAGGTGCCTATTTTAATCAAATTGCAAGGTTTGTGTAGGTTAGGTTTGATGAAAATAGGTGTTTCGAGAAGGATTACTATCTGTGTATTATATGTATAGGTACATATATAAGCTAGTAGCAGTCGTGGTGCAACATGGAAGACATTTTATGATTTTTATTTTTTAAATAGATGGTGTAAAGGTTAATGTTATGGTTAGTGTTACTTTTATGGTTAGTTCTAATATTATGGTTAAGATTAGTGGTAGGGTTATGGTAAAGGTTAGTGTTATGGTAACAATTAGGCTCATCAATGTAAATAGGGTTAGTGTTAAACCTAGGGCTTTGGTTTGGATTAGTATTAGGGTCAAGATTAAATCTAAGGCTATGGTTTGGATTAGTGTTAGGGTCAAGATTAGGATTAACGTTAAGATTAGAATTACGGTATGGATTTGGTTTGGGTTAGTGTTAGGGTGAAGATTAGGATTAAGGAAAGATTAGAATTATTGTTATGATTATGGTTATAATTTATAATTATAGTTTAGCATTTATGAATAGGTTTCAGCATTTAATGAGTATGATTATGGTTAGGGTTAGGGTTTAGGCTTATGGTTACAATTATAGTTACATTTAGGATTTGGTGTTAAGGTTTAATGTTAGGGTTAGGTTTATGGTAGGGTTAGAATTTTATTTAGGGTTAGGGTTAGAATTATTGTTAGACTTAGGATTAGGGTTAGGCTTTGGATTATGGTCAGGGTTAGGGTTATTATTATTGTTACAGTTAATATTTAGGGTTATATTTAAGACTATTAGTAGGGTTAGAGTTATGTTTATGGTTACAATTACGGTTATGAACAAGGTTCAGGGTTAGGATTAGGATTATGGATAGAGTTAAAGGTTAGGATTATGGTTAGGGTAAGTACATACATTGTAGATAGTATTATGGTTGAGATTAGAGCTTAGGATTAGGATTATCGTCAGGGTTAGGGTTGGTATTTTGATTAGGGTTGGGATTAGGGCTTAGGATTAGGATTATCATCAGGTTAGGGTTTACATCATGGTTAGTATTATGGTTAGCATTAGGATTTTGATTGTGGTTGAGATTGGGGCTTAGGATTATGATTATTATTAGGGTTAGTGTTAGGATAAAGGTTTAGCATTAAACCTAGGGATATGGTTTGGGTTGGTGTTAGGGTCAAGATTAGGATTAATGTTAAGATTAGAATTACAGTTAGGAATTTGTTTAGGTTTATGATTATGGTTTACAATTTAAAATTATATTTTAGCATTTATGATTAGGGTTTACCATTTAATGAGTATGGTTAGGGTTAGGGTTGGGGTTTAAGCTTTTGGTTATGGTTATAGTTACATTTAGGATTCGGTGCTAAGGTTTAGCATTAGAGTTAGGTTTATGGTTAGGGTTAAAATTTTGTTTAGGGTTAGGGTTAGAATTATCGTTAGACCTAGGATTAGGGTTAGGCTTTGGATTATGGTTAGGGTTAGGATTATGATTATTGTTACAATTAATATTTAGGGTTAGATTTAGGATTGAATTATTAGGGTTGGAGTTAGGTTTATGGTTACAATTACGGTTATGATCAAGGTTTAGGGTTAGGGTTAGGATTAGGATTAGGGTATAGGATTTAAGGTTTGGATTATGCTTAGGGTAAGGACATACATTGTAGATAGTATTATGGTTAGATTAGGGTTTTGATTATGGTTATGGTATAGGGTTAGGGTTAGAGTTAGAGTTGATATTAGGGTTAGCCTTAGAATTATGGTTAGAATGAGGGCTTAGATCATGGTTAGTATTATGGTTAAGGTTGGGGTTTTGATTAGGGTTGGGATTAGGGCTTAGGGTAAGGATTATTGTTAGGGTTAGGGTTTACATCATGGTTAGTATTATGGTTAGGGTTGGGATTTTGATTATGATTGAGATTAGGGCTTAGGATTATGATTGTCATTATGGTTAGGGTTTACATCATGGTTAGTATTAGAGTTAGCATTAGGATAAACATTTGAGTTGATGGCATGGTTTAGGTTATAGTTATTTTGAGGGTTCATGTTAGGATTAGGGTTTAGCATTATGGTTAAAGTGAGGGATTACATCATGGTTATTATTATGGTTAGGATTGTGGTTTTGATTAGGGTTATGATTTAGGGTTTAGGATTAGTATTATAAGTAGGGTTATAGTTTATATCTTGGTTAGTATTAGGGTTAGAGTTAGGATTTAAAGGTTTATATGCATGGCATGGTTAGAGTTATGGTTAGAGTTATAATTTAGTATTTAGGGGTTAGCATTTAGGTCTAGGGTTTAGCATTTATGATGAGGGTTTACCATTTAGGTTTATGGTTTAGCTTAAGATTTAGGATTTAGGGTTTAACATTTAGAATTAGGGTTTAACAATTAAGTTTAGGACTAGGGTTTAGCATTTAGGATCTATAGTATGGTTAGGATTAGGGTTAGGGTATTATGGTTAGGGTTTTGTTAGAGTTAGGGTATTATGGTTATGGTTGGGGATTTGTTAGGGTTAGGGTTAGGATAAGGGTTTAGTATTTAGGATTATGGTTAAGATTATACTTAGGGAGAGGTTTTAGGGTTATTTTTAGGATTAGGGTTAGGATTAGGATTAGTATTAGAATTAGCATTGGGATTAGGATTAGGATTAGGATTAGGATTAGGATTAGGATTAGGATTAGGATTAGGATTAGGATTAGGGCTAGGGTTAGGATTGGGATTAGGTTTAGGATTAGGGTTAGGTTTAGGGTTAGGATTGGGATTATGATTAGGGTTAGGGTTTATATCATGGTTAGGATTAGGGTTTGGATTGGGGGTGTTATTAGGGTGAGGGTTAGAATTATGATTAGAATTAGAATTATGATTAAGGTTAGGACTAAGGTTAAGGTTTTGAGTACACTTTGGTTGTGATTTAGATTAAGATTTTGTTAGGATTCATATTAGGGTTTGGTTAGGGTAGATATTAGGGTTAGGGTTAAGACTATGGCTATAGCCAGGATAAAATTTTGGTTAGGGTTCAATTAGGGATATAGTTGTAGTTCAATTAGTGTTATGGTTGAAGTATAATTAGGGTTAGAGTTAAGGTTAGGTTAGGGTTAGCCTTCAATTAGAGGAAAATAATTGAGCTATAGTTACAGTTGAAGTTAACTATACTTAGATATTGATTATGGTAAGGGTTTGATTATGGATAAGGTATGATTATACTTAGGGTTAGAATTAGAGTTCAATTAGAGCTAGAGTTAGGGCTATAATTTAATGGTATTAGTATTAGGGTTAAGTTGAGAGTTATATTTCAAGGGTCATTTTATTTGGATTTTATATAAGTTAGGATTTAGCTAGGTTTAATATTAGGGTTATATTTTAATTTGGTTTAGTATGATGGTTAGGGTTAAGTTTAGGGTTTAATTTATCAATTGACCATATATTTTTAATCTTAGTTAGGGCTAGGTTAATATTGGGTTTTAGTGTGTATAATGATATAGAGTTAAGTTTAGGGTTCAATCTCTCTTTTCAAGGTTTGTTGTTTCTATTTATTCAATAGGTTTCTCCTCAACTAATATTTTAGGTATAAAGTTTAATTTAACTTAAAATTTAATTAAGATTAGGGTTAGGATTGTATTTTGTTTATGTTAGTGTTTAATTTAGTTTATTTTTTGAGTAAAATCTCAATTTGGTTTAGGGTAATATTTCAAGAGTCCTCTTGGTTATTTTTTATTTCTTCCTTATAGGTCATTAATTCAAAAAATTATTGCATATTTAAATTTAAAGTATTTCTCTAGAAAATTTATTATTTTCACAATAATAGACATATATTTTCCCATTTCTATGCTAATCATATTATCTTTATTAATTAAATAATAGAAACATCATAAAATTGATAATTGAATGTGAAGACAACAAATAGGTAGAAAACACTAGCAACAGTTAATGTGCTATTAATGTGCTCTTAGTCTTCCCTGCTCCATGGGCCAGCACCCTCTTGTTGCTTTTTCTATCAAAAACAAATAGGTAGAAATAATATTTTTCTAATTTATGGTCCCTTAAATCCTGGACTTTGTCATCTTTTTTTATAATCTTAATGGAAACATCTAGAATTCAATCATATACATTAGATTGAATTTATCTCACCTCCCAGTCTCACGGTTTTATTTTTACAATGATCACCTATACCTAGTTAATTGGTCACATTAAAATTTCCAAGCTCTCCTCTGATTCAAAAATATGGCCTCCAATGACATGCAATGATTGCAATATTTTCATAAAATAGATTTGTTGAAAATTACCATTTATAGATTTTAAACCAAATTCTTTAGTGTCATTCTCCCTACTTCTAGCAGGATGTTCTGCACATTGTAGAATTGTTTTGAAATCGTAGACATAGAAACTAAAGAGGATTTACAAACTTTAAAGCTAATTTGCAAGAAATCATAAATCCTTACTCAACAAGCTTTGTCAACATCCTCCTTGTGTTTTCTAAATGCAAGCATGCAACCCCTTCTTCTCTCGGTGATCTATATAAATGAATTATAGATTAAATCATAAATACTCTCTACAGAAAAAATATATAGGATTTTGAAACTAATTATCAAATTTAATAAATTAAATAATATGACAACATAACCCTCCATATTTTTCATCAAACATTCAAATCCAAATATAATAGTAGAAATTAAATGTTAAATATAAAAACTATATAAAATAAAGTATTAAAACTAAATCTTAAACATTTTCCAATTTTAAATAATGAAGAAGAAAGATTTTTCACCATTTTAAACCATTGAAAATGAATAATCTAAATCTAAAGTAATATGATGATATTCCCCTGCATATTTAAATTTAAATCAAAATATTAAATGAAATAATGATCAAAATATAAATCTAAGAGAAAGATAAATCTAAATCTAACTCTAAAACTAAAACTAAAACTAAATTTTAAAGCATTAAAACTAAATCTTAAAGATTTTTCAATTTTAATTAAGGAAGAAGAAAGATTTTTCACCATTTTAAACCATTCCAAATGAATAATGTAAATAATGTAAATCTAAACCAATATGGCAACATTGCCCTCCATATTTAAATTTAAATCTAAATATTAAAACTAAATATTAAATAAAATAATGATCAAAATCTAAATCTAAGAGAAATGTGAATCTAAATCTAACTCTAACTCAAACTAAATGTAAATGTAAAACTAAAACTAAATCCAAATCTAATTTTAAATCTAAATCTAAATCTAAAACTAAAACTAAAACTATATAATTTTTTTTTATAAAAATACGAAATAAAAATATCACCTTGATATTTGGTTGGTTGTCTTCTCTTGAAATGGGCTTCCTACAAATGAAATGAGGAGACACTCTTTTATAATCAGAGAGCATCTATTCATGTTCCCCAAAAGATGTCTTTTCTAATTCCTTTGCCTCTCCAAATTCCACAAAAAAATATAAAACACTCCAAATTTTTTAAATTTTTAACTTATTCTTCATCTATGTGGCACCCCTATTTTTTTGAGTCATATTATTTTGGGTCCCATTATTTTGGCCTTGTCGTTTGGCTTCCTATTATTTTGGCTAGCTATTATTTTCTACCTTGGCATTGGAATTTAAGATTTATTTAAAGTTATAGTTTTGTAACTTATTTATTTAATTTAATAGTTTTTATTATAGAAATTAAATGTTAAATATAAAAACTATATAAAATAAAGTATTAAAAATAAATCTTACAAATTTTCCAATTTTAAATAAGGAAGAAGAAATATTTTTCACCATTTTAAACCATTGCAAATGAATAATCTAAATAATCTGAATCTAAAACAATATGGTGACATTGCCCTCCATATTTAAATTTAAATCTAAATATTAAATGAAATAATGATCAGAATCTAAATCTAAGAGAAATTATATAAATCTAAATCTAACTCTAAAACTAAAACTAAATATGAATCTAATTCTAATTCTAATTCTAAATCTAAAACTAAAACTAAAATTAAATTTAAATCTAAAACTAAAGCTAAAACTATATAAAATTAAAAAAATTATTAATATAAAACAAAAATATCACCTTGATATTTGGTTGGTTGCTTTCTCTTGAAATGGGCTTCCTACAAATGAAATGAGGAGACACTCTTTTATAATCTGAGAGCATCTCTTCATATTCCCCAAAAAGTGCCTTTTCTAATTTGTTTACCTCTCCAAATTCCAAAAAAATATAAAACACTAATTTTTTAATTTTTTTATAATTTTTTAACTTATTCTTCACCCATGTGGGGCCCCTATTTTTTTGGGTCCTATTATTTCAGGCCCTATTATTTCAGGCTTGCCATTTGGCTTCCTATTATTTTGGCCAACTATTATTTCACCTAGTTATTAATAGTTTTGTAATTTATTTATTTAATTTAATAGTTTTTATTGACAAGTAATCTTTTTTGGCATATTCTCATGCTGGTATTCCCATTTTTTCTACCATTGTATAGGTACGCCTCTTGGCATAATAAGAATTGATAAATTCAATAATCTACATGTAATTTGTTTGCCCATTCTATGCTTTATTTAGCATTTTCTCTTGGAGCATCTTATAATCACAAGGAATTAATGTAGTAAACAATTATTTACTATAGGTACAAAAAAAATAATGTAACCATTTCTTAGGCCTAAGCCTTCTTAAGTCATGAAATTGTTGGAGATTGGTAATAAAATAAAAATGGTAAAGAAAATTAGATGTAAATATGAGGTGTGATTCTATTAGCTTTGTCCTTGGTTGTTAATCATGGATTATATAAGTTTTAATGAGATTTAAACTTCACTAAATTAGAACTCAAAATAGATACAAATCATAATTTAAAAAAAATATTATCATAAGATTTCTAACAATTTGGTAGATATAATAATAGAAATGATTTTCTTAGATCAAATTAATCAGATAACTATAATAAAACAAATCTCATTGAATTCTATCAAGAGCTATAATAAAACTTATAAGGATTCTAAGAATTACCTTTGAAATTTTTTTCTAACTACTTTTTTACATAGATATAATCACACTACTTACACAATTAATTTTTAGTTGTACTTAAGAATTTAAAATAACTTGATTAATTATGAATATGAAATCTAAAGCCACTAAAATAAAATTAAAAATAGCCATCCACAATGATTTGATAATACATAATTCTCCAATATACAGTTACATAATTGAGTTATTTTATGAAAATCATATGAACACTTTAGATCCTTATGCCTAGAATAACTTAAAAACTCGTTACATTAATTATATTGCACAATAAATAAAAAATGATAACATATCTATTATATGTTATGATTTATTGTTATGTTATTTTCTATCTATTTTAAGTTAATTTCACTCGTAGAAGAACTAATAAACAAGATTTCATGTATCGGATATGATAGGGTTTTGCAGAATCCTAGCAGCAAGTGCTACAATGCCCCCAACACTTGGTATCCCTACAATCCTAAAAAGATTTATCATGGCAGAGGCCCTCTGCAACTCTCATGGTCAGAAATCATTTTCAAATTTTAATTAATCAGATATTATAATCCATAGTAATGTAAGGTGATGATAGGAACTATAACTACAAAGTGATAGGAAAGTACCTTCAATTTGATGGGCTAAACAAAGCTATCAATAGTATGGAATGTAACGACAGAAATGATGCAACTATGAGGAGTAGGGTGAATTTCTTCAAGAATTTTTTCCAACAAATCAACATTGATCCAAGATCGAATTTGTGATGTTAATTTATCTTTTTCTTTTTTTTGGGTGAGACATCAACCGGAATGTTCGGATTTTACAGTTGTCTAACACTGGAAATATCTGCCACTTAAAAAAACTTTGAATGATATAAGCATGGGACACTTCAAACTTCTCTTTTTGTTTCCTCCAACTTCATCATTATTTTCTTACTAGATAGTCTAAAGCCAAATCCCAAACAAGAAAGTGAATGGGCAAGTGGAATTTTTTAAACAGTTCACATAGCTGGTGTGTGCTTCCATGTTATGCATGTGGTGGAAAGTAGGGTTTGATCTCTCTATCACTTAAGAGTTTCTTCGAGTGTGAAACTGTTATTCTTCAATATTGACATTGGAAAGAAACTCCTTGAGCTCATGTGTTTACCATCGATATACCTACTAGGTGAAATATCAATTTTCTTTCTTTCTTTCTTACTCTGATTTTGTTTAAGGATTAGAGCTTGTATTTAACATGGAAAATGCTTATAGGGTTAATGATCAAGGAGATAAATATTGTAGAGGAAAACATGGTACTTGCAATTAGTGGACAACAAGTCAAACAATAAGAGAAATTGGATAACAAATGGCACAAAGGGGATGGTGGTGTGTGTAGATTCTACAAGAGATTTCACTTGCCAGAAAATGACTATGGCCTCTATAGAATAATTTTTTTTTTTGTATTGAAAGTTGAAATTTTAATTTAAGGTGTTAGCAATGAATTTAAATCTATGTTTTCTTTCATGTTTGTAGTGTTGAAAATGTTGTCATTATTTTCTTTTTATATTTTGTTCTGTGAAAAGATGCAAATGGGCTATGTTGGGGCTAGACTTATTTTTGGAATATCCTCTAGATATCCATTCTGTGTGTGACCTGTAATTATGACATTTCATGTTACAAGACTTTTTTGGAGTATTTTATTAAACATTTGGTGTGCAAACTCAATTATTTGGAATTTGGCATATATGTCCACAAATGCACCACATAGAGACACACTTGATTCATATCCATTTCAAATCATATATAAATTAATCTCCTTTCCCTTATGTAGAGATGTTAGGCCTCCACATACCCTGATAACACTTGCCAAAATGAAAGGGCATGCCTTAATTGTTGGAGTGTGGATTTCATTAAACAATATAAGTTTCTATGAATAGTAGCCCTACTTGGTATAAACCCTTATCATCATGGTCCACAAGAACAAATTTGGATTGGGAATTGTGTTAAACATTGGAAATGTATCTCCTAAGCTCCCAAACTTCACATATGTGAGAACAAGCTTTCTTTTATAAAATGTGATATTTATAATCCTAGTTTTTACCATATAAGCATGGGATACTTCAAACTACTCTATAGTCAGCTATTGAAATGTTACGACTCCTCACCAAGCTAGTAATTCATTATCTTGGAGACTTACACCCCTAGTTTCAAGGCCCTCAAATAGGTTTGTTTCAAAACCTTGTGTATATTTTTCCCCCTCTAAACATTATTATACTGTTTGAAACCCTATTGAATGTCATCAAATTGAATTTCATGGTCTTTTTCTCCTCCAGGTTATAGTTCATAGAGAAAGGCCATCTAGAAGTTTTGGAAGAAGTAATTTGCACCAACTATGACACCTCTAAGACTCCTATGAATAGATGTCTAGGTTGGTTCTATGATTCTATTATGATTTTTTTGGTTCCCGTAACTTTATACTATTTTTTTGACATTCTTTTTGATCTTATAGTTTTCAAGAAAGGGGTGCATTGTTTGAGATTTGTGTATATTATTTTTTATAAGATTTTTTGTTACAGTTATTGAGAAGATGAAGTATGCACAATACCTCAAAAGTATTCAGCCTTTATCTTGGAGAGAGGCTTGGTGAGAATGTCTATTATTTTTCTTTTGTACTAATATATCTCAACTAGATAATATTTCTTTCCACCGTGTCTCTAACATAATGGTAGGGAATTTCTATATGCTTTAATTTTTCATGGAACACGAGATTCACTAAAAGTTTTATACAACTCTAATTGTCATAGTGAATGATAGTAGGATATAAGGATTGACCAAACAGTCTCACAAAAAGTCTCCTTATCCATACAACTTCTTGAGCTCCCATGGATATTGCATTGTATTTGACATTTGTGGAACTTTGTTCAACTAAAGATTGCTTCCTACTAAATCAAGAGATCATAGTTGATCCTAAGCTAAAGCAACATCCTGATGTTCTTTTTCGATAAACTACACTTCTAGCCCAATTTGAATCAATATATCCATGCAAATTTAGATCTACATTGTTATATTTTAGACCATATCCAATTGTGTCATGCAAGTATCTCAGAATGTGTTTTTTTGCAACTAAATGTAACTGTCTTGGTTCACACATGAACTGAATAAGTGCATTATGCAAAAACATATATGGTCTAGTGTTGACCAATTACATCAAGGACCCAATCATTTGTCAGTAGAGAGATGAAATATGCCAGTTCTGAACTTGTTTCATCCAATTTTAACTTATGGAAGTTTGTTTCCATGGGATTAGCCATGGGTTTACAATCCATCATTCCAAACCTTTTCAGAATGTTAACAATGTACTTTATTTGATTTAGAGTGATACCATCAGCCTATTGTCATACTTCTAAACTATGGAAATAGTGTAGAGGACCCAAATCCTTCATGTAACATTCAGATGCTAGATCCTTTTAACATTTAGTGATGAGATGGTCTTCTTTTGTAATCAATATGTCGTCAAGATAAAGTATGAGAATCAAAATTTCACCATTAATTACCTTGAAGTATAGATTCAAATCTACATCATTCTTGGAGATGCCCAAGCTTGAAAGATAGTGATCTATCCTCTCATACCAAGCTCAAGTATCCTATTTAAGACCATATAGAGCCTTCTTTAATTTGCAAACAAGAGATTCATTACCATGTACTACAAATGCTTCAGATTTCTCGAAGTCCACTTCCTCTTCTATTATATCATTAAGAAAAGAAATCTTCACATAAATTTGGTGAATCTTCCATCCTTTTGATGTGGTAATAACAATCATAGCCCTGACAGAGGTATATCGAGTAACTGGGGAAAATTTTTAAATTCGTAATCAATTCCCTCCTTTTGAGAAAAGCCTCTTACATCAAACCTTGCTTTATATAGTTTTCAATACTATCATCTGCAGCATGTTTTGTTTTGAAGAGTCATTTAGATGAAACTACTGATTTATCTTTTGGTATAGGTACAATGTCCCAAATATCATTCTTAAGAATATATTGATATTCTTTTGTCATAGCATCTTTCCAAAATTGAAGGTTGAAAGCTTCCTCAACACAAGAAGGTTCTTATTTAATGATTTCACTCATTAAGACAACCTAAATGGAGTATCTATGATGTCTTTTACTTTCCCTAAAGGTTCCTTTTGGCATTGCATAATTTTCAGCCTCTTGAATCATTTTCCTTTCCCATAGAGGTCTTTCCAAGTTGACAGTAGGGTCTCTAGGCCCATTAGTAGGATCCATTCGCTCATTTGGATTAACATCTTCCATAAGTTCATGGGTCTCCCTCTAAATCTCAGAAGCATGATCTTGTTCCATATTTTGAGGAGACTCTTGATCTTCTATGTCCATCTCATGAATGTCCTTGGACCTTTAGAATGCAACATCCTCTTCAAAGATTACATTCCTAGTTAGCTCAATTAATTTTTGTCTGGGAATATAAATCTTATAGGATTTGAATGTTTCACTGTAGCCAAAAAATATTCCATTTTTTCTTATGGGTTATATGTTAGATCTCTTTTCCTTGTGTATATATGAACGTAAACAAGACAACAAAATATTCTCAAGTGGCCTATTTCAAGTTTTATCCCTGTAAATTCTTCTTCTAGAGTTTTATTTTCCAAAAGAGAGTGAGAAAATTTATTTTGAATATAGATAGCACTTGTAGAGGCTTCAACCCAAAAATAAGTATGAAGGTTTTGGTCATGCATCATGGCTTTGGTTGCTTCTACAATTGTCCCATTTTTCCTTTCCACCACCCCATTTCATTGAGGGTTATAAGGAACACTATACTCCCTCTTAATCTCAACATTATTATAAAAAAATTTGAAGTTATCAGAGTAGTATTCTCCCCCATTATCAAATCTTAAGGTTTTGATTCTTTTTCCTGACACATTTTCTACTAGAGCCTTGAATTCCTTAAACCTCATAAGGACTTGATCAGAATCTTTACATTTTAAAAAATATATCCATGTTTTCCTAGAATAATCATTTACAAAAATAACATAGTACAAGAATCCTCCTAAAGAGGTTGTTGTCATAGGTCCACATAAATCTAAATGAATAAGTTCTAATACAAGTTTAGATCTACTTTCTCTATTATGGAAAGTTCCTTTAGTGTTCAATCCCAAGGTACATCCTTTGTAAGTTCCTTTATGTTCTTGTTTGAGTTTAGGTAAACCTATCACCAATTTATCTATTGAAGGTAAAGTAGGAAAAATGGAGATGCCCTAATCTTCTATGCCAAATCTCACATGCATTTGAAGATTCATGAATTAATGCTTGAGAAAGAGAAGTGCAAATCTTGTATAAACATCCATGTCAAATTCCTATGGTGTGATCTCTCTTGATATTTGAATTATTGAGCCATGCTAGAAATTTTCCATCCATAAAGGTAATGCAGTATCCTTTGTCTTCAAGGGTTGATATGGAGACCAAGTTTCTCTTGATAGGTCTGGTATAAATAATATGTGCGTGTGAGTTGAAGAGAGATGCCTAATTTTAATTTTATAGTACATGTTCTGGTTCCTTTCATAGGATAGTTAGAATCATCTCCACTAGTAACTTCCTCATCCAAATTTTCCACCAAGCTATCTAGGTGTTCTCTAAATCTTGTGATGTGACAAGATGCCCCACTATCTATAACCCACTTGTGTTAAGGGTGGTTGTCACATGACTTGACAAAGCTGAATAGAATACAAGTCTTTTTTATTCCCTTTCCAAGCTTGTCTTACTAACTTCGACAATGGAGGCTTGAGGTTTAGGCATGTCTGAGCATTTCATTGCATAGTCACCATATTTATCACATCTAAAATATTGTACTTTAGACATGTCTCTTCTCTTGGATGAGTGTTTTCCATTTTAGTCTTTGTCTTTCTTCATTTTGAAGTTTCCTCTCTTTCCCTTCTTTTGAGAATGAATATTTAGTACTTGAATATCTTCATTAGAGGAGTTTTGACCAATCCCTCTTTTGATCAACCTTGACTTTTCTTGAAAGGAATTAGTTTTAAATGGTCAAACTTAGGAATTTTATATCGAGAACTTATCCCTTGAATGAATACTTTTGAACATGTTGGGAGTCTATTAGGAACCAACAAGGTTAACTCCTTGCTATCAATCATGTGACCAATGGTGGATAGTTGGTCTCTTAACTCTGCTCTCCATAAAAATTAAGGTGTGATGTATTCTCCCTTGTTCATTTTCACATGGTGTAGTTGTTGTTTTATATCAAGTGCCCTTCTTGTGTTATTTATTTCATACATTCTCTCTAAGGTTGTAAACATGCAATATGTTTTATCTAATTTGGAGATGATTTGAATGGTGTGATCCTTCACTGCATCCACTAACATCTTCATAACTTTGTTATTATTTTTCATCCATTGAAGTTATTGTCTTCGTTAGGTACATGTATTTCTTTTTACACAAGTGAATCTAACTCATGTTCTCTTAGGGAAAGCATTATCCTGAATTTCCAAGACATGAAGTTTGAAGCCCATTCAAGTTGGTCTTCAAATATAACTCCATTGACCATTTTGTAGAATATAAAGAATTATAAAAAATATTTAATGGTACTTTAGAAGATCTCTGCTAATAAATCTGATTGGATCTTCCTTATGCTGGTTCTGATACCATGTCAAATTTATATCAAATTTATAGGTAAATAGAATTTTCATTTTCATTTTCTATTATACAAAGGTATAGATATAATATATAAGAATCAAATCCTACATTTTGATAGTATAGAATGAATCACTACTATCAATCTATAGTAATATTACAGAGATATGTCTCACTCTCTATCAGCTATATATAAATGTTGATATGATATGGGTTGATATTAATGAGACCATTTTATAGAAGACCATATATCATATTTCTCTGCACTTAAAGATTTATGTACATCACTCATTATTGGATCATCTTCATATAAATATATTAGTAAATGGTTTTGTGCCTCATGTAGAGACATGTCTCTACATGGAACTACATGTTCCACATAGAGACGTGTCTCTACATGAGACATCATGTCACTGATAAAAAACATCATTTACTAATAACAACTGTTGTTTTAGCATGTCAGCAATATCATTAATCAAATACGTGATCAATGTATAAATGCTACGAACCTCATGATTTATATATAGATATTAAATATTGATACCTTCAACAATCAATTATTATTAATCATTATAATAAAATTGATCTTATATATATCTATATATAGATATATATAGATATAGATATATATATATAGATATAGATATATATATATAGATATAGATATATATATATAGATATAGATATATATCTATATATATATATATATAGATATAGATATATATATATATATATAGATATATATATATATATATATAGATATATATATATATATATATCTATATCTATATATATATATATATATATATATATATATAATAGATATATATATATATATATATATATATATATATATATATAGATATATATATATATATATATATATATAATATATATATATATATATATATATATATATATATATATATATATATATATATCTATATATATATATATATATATATATATATATATATATATATATATCTATATATATATATATATATCTATATCTATATATATATATATATATATATATATAGAGATATAGATATATATATATATATAATATGAATATTATTAAGTATATATACATAATCAGTAAATATTAAATCACTGATTATTAATCATGTGCATCAGAGGTTAATTATGATAACCATAATCATATTAGATAATCAGATCAGTATAGAGTGAAGGATAGAAATCAAATGTCGATTTCATTGGTTACAGTAATCTGATTGATGCTACAAAACTCTAACAATTATCATGGGTGGAGTTTTGAAAAAATAATTTCCTCTTTTAGGTATGCTAATGTTGCTCTTGTGGTGTCTTAGGGGTTAGGAAGTCATTAATTGTGAGAATTTCTTCACAATTAAGGTTATATATATTTTCACATATAGCCTTCTCTTCCTAAAATACATTAATATAATTATAATTGTTACCCAAAATTTCCCATCTTTCAATTCTGGCCTCTGCAAATGTCTAATTCCTGCTGCATCTTGTTTTGCTTGCAAAGTTGATCCACATATTTTTATGCTTTGCGCTCTAAACCCCATGATCTTCAATGTGTCACCATGCTTTAGTCCAGATCGCACACCTTAATTCGCAAAACCTAGAGAGATATTCAAGTTTGAATGGTTGCAGGAAATACTCTGGCTGCAAGTGTTCAGTGTCGAAAACTCTCTACGTTTTCAACCTCTAGTTTGAAAACCCTCTATGTTTTTGACCCTAAGTGCGCAACTCTGACCAGGTGGGTCCCAATTTCTAACATCACCAAGGGCCAGTTGATAGTCAAGAAGCTATTTTTATGTTGGTTTCATGATCACATGTGGTCTCAAGACCACATACAACAAGCCATCAGCGGTCACGATGGGTTCAAAGCTGATGGTCAGTGTAATAGTTTCATGCTTGCCGCATGATCGCATGGGATCTTTCAATCTCATGCGCCCATGCGACAAGCTGTCAACTAGCCGCAGTGAGGTTCTAAGCTATCATCAGTTCGTGGCCTGGCAAGTTAACATCATGCCACTTGTCGAATGATCACATGCAACTTTCTAACCACATGCGACCATGTAACAAGCCTTCACCAAAAAATGAAGTCTACAGCTCCAACGGTGGGCCCTTGGCTAGTGATGTGTCTATTTCTCGATGGCTAGCAAGGAAGTGACATGGATTTTGGTGTGTTTGGTCAGCGTGGTTAGTTTTTCTTGGTCCACGTTGGGACAGTTGGCATTTATTGTGGGCTTGAGTATCTTGAGTGGTAATGGAAGAAGATCCAATGGTGGTCGCATAACCACATGGGACCTTCTGATCCCATGCGATTATGCGACCACCATCTGATTTGAATCTCAGCTTTCAGGTGGGCTCCAAACTTGGCAAGTGCGCGGTTTCACGGTTAAGAGTTTTTGCATGGTCACTGGATGTAGCCGGGGTTAAGGAAAAATTTAAGCGACTTGGCGACTAAGAGGGAAAATGAACCCACGGTTAACTTAGTGTTAAGTTTGCAGTAAGGCTCACGGTGGGTCTGAATGTGCTCACATGTCAATATGCTCACTTCTAATTGGCTCTTGACTGGTGATGTGGACTTTGACCTTTCATAGGGGCTTGCAACTATTTTGGGGATGATCTAGATCATCCGATTTGCTGGGAAAAATGTGATCAAAGGCTGAGTTTTAAATGAAGAACTGGTAACCATTGGGGCCTGAATTTGAAGTCTTCTGCAGGGGTTTTCACCAGTGTTGGATCTGGTTTACGTGTGCAAAGTAGAGATAGGTTCTAAGGGGCTTGTCGCATGATTTCATGTAGCTTTTTTAGCTCATGTGATCATGCGACCAATGACATTTTCAAGTGGTGCAACCATTTTTCATGGGCTTTTCTTCTTCTAAGATGGTTGTGAGTGGCAGGTAGCTGAGAGTTGATGTTGCAGGACATGCGCAGTTATGGGAAAATGATGAAGAGGTCCAGTCGGCCATTAGGGGTTGATTCTTTGTCCCAACAGGGTACCAATTAGCATTCATGTCGAGACTTTTGTGTAGAAAGGTGGTTGAATCCAGGTTCTTTATCTACAGATGATGTGGTAGAGGGATGGGCACGCAACTTGAGGGTTGATCGGCCATGTTTCAGAGATATACATTTATGATCAGTCTTGTTTGACCTAGGGTTTATTATTCTATTGTAAAAATTGTAACCCTGGTTAATTTTGGACTCCTGCCTGTGTGCAGTTGAGTGATGTATATATTCTTTTTGTAGCTTTTGAAGCTCAAAGTTCACATTTTATAAAAAGGAAAGTTTCTTTCCTAGAAAGCTATCTGAGACACTTTTCTATCCTCTAGTTTTCTACTCTTTGTAATCTCCCATTGATAATTCAAATATGGAAAAGCATTTTGTGACACTCTTGTTGTCCTCACCTTCTTATGTGAGTTATCTCTTATTGGATTGAAGTTTATGAATTTTGTCAATAGAAATTGGGGTTCCTGGTCCCTCTCACTTTTTGTGATTTTGTGTGTTACTATGTCTGATCTGATTTAGATGTTTTGTGGGTATACTACAGCCCCTAGCAATCTTGTCTCATTCCTACACCCAGTTACAGAAAAGGATGTTTGTTTGCAGGTCATAGGTTGAGTCTTCTGTTCAGGCCCACCTATGAAATACTTATGCAAGCCTATCTAGTGAGTTGTGACTTATTAGACCTGATTTCTCCATTGATCTCATTCCTCTATATTGAGATCCAAACCCTAATTTTGGTGCATCACCTAGTAGGTAGTTTTCTTTCCTATTATTTCCCTTTTCATGCATTCCTTCTATCCCTTTTCCCCTCAAGATTTACTTTCTTTGTTAAGAGAAAACTAAGGTGATAATCCAAGAGGAACCAGCCTAGAACTTGGAGGTTTCATCTTGGTTAGCAAAGGTCCCACAACTAGAGATGATTCCCATGTTATACTGAGTTATCAAGACCAAGAGAGCTTGAGACAAGGTGAAAACTCAGTGTATAACAATTCTGGCATGCCCAGTGGGACTAAAGTTCAGATTCATGTTCAAGGTATGCTATCTCTAATATGCTGGTAGCATGCTACAGACCTAGAAGAGGTCATTTTGTTGCATATCTGGTGACTCTAGAAGGTCTACTGGTTTTAAAGATCAGGTGCTAGTATGTTTTCAATCTTCATATTCATATCCCAGTTGATTGCATGAGTAGACATGTCAAGTTACTATGGACAGTCAGGTTACTCACCATCCTATTGTGAGAATAATGCTCAACCGGCTAGTTTTTAGCCTTATCAAAGCCACCTAAAGCCTCCTTTTACCCCAAGCTATTATACTTCTCAAGGGTATCAATATATCCAATATGCCCCAAATGAGTTCACCCTTGTGCAAAGTTATGAGAGGGCCCTCTGACAAGATGGATCATGGGCACAAGAGGCACAATAGAAAATGGAAAGCCAGCTTCCCCATCATGCTTACCACCCACCCTCCCCTTCTCAGCCTATTCAGCAATAGATGCAGACTCTGAGCTCAAACTTCAAGAAGATGCAGGAGGCAAAGAGTGTGTTGCTTGATTTGATTAAGAAAGTGTCTGAGATTAAGGAGCAGAGAGAGTAGGACGCTTAGAGTTATTATGAAGAGTCAACTCCTTATCAAGTGATGGATGCTCGTGTTGATGAGCAACAAGTAAGGTAGTTTCAAGAGGAGATTAGATGCCGAGCTGACATGGAGATAGCAAGGTTGAGATCACAAATTGCTCAACAAGAGGCTCCTAGACCTAAGATCCCAAGCTAGAGGACCCATTTGCCTCAAGAGCCTACACATGAAGAGCCAAAAAAGCATTCATTTCCAAGCTTCAAGATGGGTATGCCTCCTGTGTCTCCCTCTGAGCCCCCTCAATTTCATATCCCAAGTTTCAAGGCAAAAAATTCCTTTCAAGAGCCTATGCTTTAGATTCAGCCCACCACTCTACAAGAGCAGCCTATTCAGAGAAGTGAGTTATCCCAAGAGACCCCTCTGGTCTCTCAGGATGATGAGGTGATTCAGATTCCCCAATGGACTCTCCCTCCTGGCTGTCAAATGCCAAGTCTTTTCAAGGATAATAGTCTAGTGTCTGAGCAAGGACCTATGTTAAATGAGCTTTCATTTGAAGTGGAGGAGAAGAAATCTAAGGTATCAGTGCAGAGTGATGACTGTGGTGAAATGGAGTAGCAAGGTGAGGAGGTGGAGGTTGATGCCCAACCTAAGCTCTTGGCTAGCTTGCTTGATGAGCTTCCCCTCTTTGTTGATGATGAAGAAGAGAACAGGCCATTACCTACGGGTGAAGGTCAATCAGAACAACAAGTCCACCATCAAAAGGAGGTTGATATAGAAGGGGATGCCATGTCCTTAATGGATGAGCTGTCTAGTTTTGTTGAGAAGGATGATAAGGATGTGATCATAGTCACCTCTTTGAAGTTGCAGTAGCTAGAAGAGGTTGATCCTAAAGATATGCTGATTCATGAGCTTGATCTCATCTTTGAGGAGGACACTTCCCAATGTACAGAAAATAACCAGAGCCTTGAGAAAGATTGTTTGGGAAGCATCATAGATGGCTTGTGTATGGATCCTGATTATAAAGAGTTAGTCATTCCCAAAGATCTTCAGGATATGGACAACTTGGATGAGCCCTTGGCCTGTTTACAAGAAGAAGATGACAGTTCCTTGACCACAAATGATGAGTTGCCTTGGTTATCCATGATGGAAGGCAACCATGAAGATAAAGAAGAAGCCAATAAGGAAAGTCCTACCTTTAGACTTTCAAGAGGCTACCCCATCAAATATTTGGCCCAAAAGGAGTTCACTAAGACACCTCCATATGATCCATTTGAAGTGAGTGAACCTGATCTTGTTTTTGCAGAGGCAGTGCATCCTCATTTGCCAAAATTTTATGTGCCTCACATCCTTGTAGCTATCCTCATGAGTCCAATGCAAAATATCCTGATAAGGAAAGGTAGCTATTTTTTGCAACCAGTGAAAGGTTTTGTTTGACCAGGTCTCTGCATTGGTTAGTTTAGGATAGGTTAGGTTTCCTGCTTTCTTCCAGGTTTCTAGGTTAGTGTTTCCTATTTTCCAAGAAGTGCTCAAGCACAGTCTGGTTCGGTTTTGTCTCTGTCAAAGTTTTTGTGTTCCTTAGATTGACCCCATGCCCAATGGATATGTCACGGTCACTGGTCTAATGTCTAGTAGGCTAACATCCCACAGAAGTCACCAAAATGTTAACCAAAATTCTCATCTTTCAATTCTGGCCTTTGCAAATGTCTAATTCCTGCTGCATCTTATTTTTCTTGTGAAGTTGATCCATAGATTTTTATGCTTTGCATTCTCAACCCCATGATATTCAATGTGTCACCATGCTTCAATCCAGATCGCACACCTTAATTCACAAAACCTAGAGAGATATTCAAGTTTGAATGGTTGCAGGAAATACTCTGGCTGCAAGTGTTCAGTGTCAAAAACTCTTTGTGTTTTCAACCTCCAGTTTGAAAACCCTCTATGTTTTTGACCCTAAGTGTGCAACTCCAACCAGGTGCGTCCCAGTTTCTAACGTCACTGCGGGGCCAGTCGATAGTCAAGAAGCTATTTTTATGTTGGTCGCATGATCGCATGTGGTCTCAAGACCGCATGCGACCATGCGACAAGCCGTCAACAATCATGATGGGGTTCAAAGTTGGTAGTCAGTGTAACAGTTTCATGCTTGCTGCATGATCGCATGGGATCTTTCGATCCCATGTGCCCATGTGACAAGTCATCAACTAGCCGCGGTGAGGTTCTAAGCTATCACCAGTTCACAGGCTGGCAAGTTAACATCATGCCACTTGTCGCATGATCGCATGCAACTTTCTAACCACATGCGACCATGTGACAAGCCTTCACTAGTCAACAAAGTCTACAGCTCCAACGGTGGGCCCTTGGCTGGTGATGTGTCCGTTTCTCAATAGCTGGCAAGGTAGTGACATGGATTTCGGTGGGTCCAGTCAGCATGGTTAGTTTTTCTTGGTCCACACTGGGATAGTTGGCATTTATTATGGGCCCAAGTATCTTGAGTGGTAACGGAAGAAGATCCAATGGTGGTCGCATAACCACATGGGATCTTTCGATCCCATGCGATCATGCGACCACCGTCCGATTTGAATCTCAGCTTTCAGGTGGGCTCCAGACTTGGCAAGTGTGCGGTTGCACGGTTAAGATTTTTCATGTGGTCGCTGGATGTAGTTAGGGTTAAGGAAAAAGTTAAGCGACTTGGCGACTAAGAGGGAAAATGAACCCAGGGTTAACTTAGTGTTAAGTTTGCAGTAAGGCTCGCGGTGGGTCCAAATGTGCTAACATGTTGGTATGCTCACTTCTAATTGGCTCTTGACTGGCGATGTGGACTTTGACCTTTCATAGGGGCTTGTGACTATTTTGGGGATGATCCAGATCAGCTGATTTACTGGGAAAAATGTGATCAATGGCCGAGTTTTAAATGAAGAACTGGTAACCGTTGGGGCCCAAATTTGAAGTCTTCTATAGGGGTTTTCACTAGTGTTGGATCTGGTTTATGTGTGCGAAGCAAAGATAGGTTCTAAGGGGCTTGTCGCATGATCACATGTGGCTTTTTAAGCTCATGCAATCATGTGACCAATGACATTTTCAAGCGGTGCAACCATTTTTCGTGGGCTTTTCTTCTTCTGAGATGGTTGCGGGCAGCAGGTAGCTGAGAGTTGATGTTGTAGGACATGCGCAGTTATGGGAAAATGATGAAGAGGTCTGGCTGGCCCTCAGGGGTTGATTCTTTGTCCCAATAGGGTACCAGTTAGCATTCATGTCAAGACTTTTGTGCAGAAAGGTGGTTGAATCTAGGTTCTTTATCTACAGACGATGTGGTAGAGGGATGGGCATGCAACTTGAGGGCTGATCGGCCATGTTTCAGAGATATACATTTATGATCATTCTTGTTTGACCTAGGGTTTATTATTCTATTGTAAAAATTGTAACCCTATTTAATTTTGGACTCCTGCCTACGTGCAGTTGAGTGATGTATATATTCTTTTTGTAGCTTTTGAAGCTTAGAGTTCACATTTTGTAAAAAGGAAAGTTTCTTTCCTAGAAAGCTATCTGAGACACTTTTCTATCCTCTAGTTTTCTACTCTTTGTAATCTCCCATTGATAATTCAGATATGGAAAAGCATTTTGTGACACTCTTGTTGTCCTCATGCCTTCTTATGTGAGTTATCTCTTATTGGATTGAAGTTTATGAATGTTGTCAATAGAAATTGGGGTTCCTAGTCCCTCTCACTTTTTGTGATTTTGTGTGTTACTGTGTCTGATCTGATTTAGATGTTTTGTGGGTATACTATAGCCCCTAGCAGTCTTGTCTCATTCCTACACCTAGTTGTAGAAAAGGATGTTTGTTTGCAGGTCATAGGTTGAGTCTTCTGTTCAGGCCCACCTATGAAATACTTATGCAAGCCTATCTAGTGAGCTGTGACTTATTAGACCTGATTCCTCCATTGATCTCATTCCTCTATATTGAGATCCAAACCCTAATTTTGGTGCATCACCTAGTAGGTAGTTTGCTTTCTTGTTATTTCCCTTTTCATGCATTCCTTCTATCCATTTTCCTCTCAAGATTTACTTTCCTTGTTAAGAGAAAACTAAGGTGATAATCCAAGAGGAACTAGCCTAGAACCTGGAGGTTTCATCTCGGTTAGCAAAGGTCCCACAACCTAGAGATGATTCCCATGTTATACTGAGTTATCAAGACCAAGAGAGCTTGAGACAAGGTGCAAACTCAGTGTATAACAATAATCATTTGACTCCTCTATTTGAGAGTAAGGTAGGGATTTTCCCTTTTCCTAGAGGTTTTTGCATGTGGTTTGTTTCATTTCTTCTTTATGTTAGACAATTTGTGCTTGATAGTGGAGACCTGACCTATAGGATATCCATCTTCTCGTTCAATTTTAGTGTACTACATATTATGAGGCCATTAGTTATTCTCTTAATAATTTTCAGAGGATGGACCTAGCTTCTAATAAATTTAACCACACTTCATTCTTTACAACTTGGAGGAAGTTTATTTATTCGATGTTAACTAGTAAGGTTATTTGATAGTTTGACAATTGACCTTTGTCTCAATCAGTGCATTATGAGTGCACTCCTTTTCAATGTAGGAATTCTTCCACTACTGGGAGCTGAGCCTTTTTTTTTATTCTCATAAGCTATCCTCTTTGAAATTTAGCTACAAAAAATTCTTTTTTTAAGCATCTCATATAGTTTCCTAAATATTTAGTTATTAATTTTGGGGATCTAAAGTCACTTTTGTCAATTTTAGAAACTCTTTGATTTGGGATTTGTGAGACTTCTTTTGATCATTTCAATAGCAATCTTGAAGGTCAACAACCTATTTTAGTTCTTCTTCTTCTATGTTCATATTTTGAAGATTTGTTGATAGTATCCAAGATGGTAGTCTATGTTCAATCAAAAAATCCATGTTGTTCCTCAAATTGTGTATTTCCTTTAGATGGGCCCTCTAAGTAGGGTTCTCATCTATATTATCCAAGGTCTACAAATTTAGATGTCAACTCTTCATGGATGATTATACAAAGAAGGAAGAAATCTCTTCCAAAGTTGTGCTCTCATCCACACTCCAAGCCTATGAATACAACAATGCATATGATTGGATTAAGAACTTGTTTCACTTCATATTTGTGATATCTTCTTGGGTAACTTGTTTGATATCCTCTATATTTCTATTGTTTTACTATTGTAATACAATCTTAACTCAACTTAACTTAATTAAATGTGTGTGTGTGTGTGTGTGTGTGTGTGTGTGTGTGTGTGTGTAAATAATATAATATCACCTAAATGATATTATTTATTAATATATTATTACATAAAATCATTTAATATTATATGATTTATATTTTATTTATCAATATATAATCATGCAAAATATTAATAATATTAAATCATGGTAAAAGTGAAACATATTGTAATGCATTAAATGAATAACTGGACACAAGAGATAATATTAACAATAATAAGTAAATAAATAAAATATAAAAATGTATAAAGCTCAAATGCACTAAGTTATATAAAAAAAGATATAGAGATTTCACCCTTATACACATGCATATGATCAAATTAACAAATATTACTGCCAACACACGTGTATATAAGAGATCTGAACAAACATGATATTCTAAAAATAATGGTAAAAAGTAGCTTATATATATTTATATATATAATATGCGGAGAGTAATCCTTCTTGAGGCACCTATTGCACCTTGCAATTTGATGAAAATAGGTGCCTCGAGAAGGATTACTCTCAGTGTATTATATATGTATAAATATATATAAGCTAGTAGCAGTCGTAGTGCAACATAGTAGACATTAAATTATGTTTTCTAATGTTTATGTATCTGGCAAAAAAATCAAATCAAATCAAATCGTTAGGGAAACAATCAGGTTTAATGGGTGGAGTGGGAGCAGGCATGAGAACGGGCGGAAATTTGAATTCACTGGTGGATGGGAATCCTAGTTTGTAGGTTGTGGGTTTCTCTAGGGAAAGACCTAGGAAAGGAAGCAGGGGTGGGAACTGAGAATGAGAGCTTCCCTAGGCCATCCTCAACTATGAAGACCTAGGCATGTGACCAGGACGGTCTCCCTCATCGATGGTCAACACTCTTTGGGATAAAACCCACAGGCAAGTCCTCTCTAACATCTATTAAGGACATTTCAGATAAGGAAAAAGGCAACTACATTTTAGAAATCCCTGACGAACTGGTTGACCACAATATTGCATCCATGGACCATACTCTGGTGGGCAAGTTTGTTGGCTCTAGACCTAACATTGACATTGTTAGGATCTTTGCAAAAAAAAATGGGACTTGAAGGGTCAAGTTCAAGTCTTAGCTATGGCTAAGGTTTTTCTGTCTTTTGAGTTCTCCTGTAAAGAGGCCCTGGATAACATCCTTTATGTTGGTACCTAGGTCATAGGAAAGGCCACTCTAGCATTGCAAAAATGGACTACTAAACTTGACCTTAATGACTCCTTATTCTTCCAAGCCCCAGTGTGGGTAAGGCTACCAGAACTTCCCCTGGAGTTCTAGAATGAAGATGTTTTTGATGGGATTGCAAAATCATTTGGTACCCTTCTCTCCATTGACCCTGTAACAGTTGCAAGGAGCTGCCTCACTTATGCAAGGATCTTTATCGGAGTGGAAGAATGCAAGGATATGTCAAAAGTCATAGAGCTTTGATCCAAACTGGGAAAGTGTGTGCAAAAATTGGACTATGAAAGCATCCCCTTTGCTTGTTTCCACTACAAGAAAGCTGGGCACAAAGCCAAAACCTATCTAGTCCTCCAGAAAAAAGAGAAAGAAAGGAAAGCTAGAAAAGCACTTAGAAAGAAAAACAAAGGAGTCTCCTAGGAGGGTACAAATTCCAAAACCAATAGAGTTTGGAAGAAAAAAGAACAACCAACTCCCATTCCAGATGCTAAGGTATCGAGGGAAGTGGAGGAGCTACATTTTACCCAAAATAAAGAGTCTGGTGGAGAGACCCTCCCCCTCTTGGGTCTGGATCTGGGCGTCACCAAACAGCAAGAAACTGGGGAAGAAAACAAGAACGAAGTTCAAGTTAAAGGTGGTGACTCATGCTCAGGAATCATCCTTGTTTCCTTTGTCCCAGAATCAATTTCTCCCCCTGTGGCTGGTGTGAAAAACCCCATACCAAGCCTTGAGATATAGGATTCAGGGAAGTACCAAAAGATTGAAGATCTGATGGTCACAACCTCCCCAAACCAATTCAATATAATGGTGGAGCTCTTTGCCAAGCATAAAGAAGAAAAGGAGGGTTGGATCGCAGTTCACAAGAAGAAGAAACCAAGCAGTAGAGACCCCTCTCCTGTATCCCTAGAAACCACCAAAAGAAGGAAAAAGGTAGAAGAAAGGGGTAGTAATTATACCCAAGAAAGAAAAAGGATAAGCCAGAGTAGGCAAGTAGAAGCTAGCTTGAACAAAGCGGATGGAAATCATATTTCTATCCAAGCTTCTAGCACCTCCATCAAGAAATGAAAGTCATCTCATGGAACATTCATGGGATTAACATCTCACATAAGAAGGATTTCATTAGAAATATGATAAGGGATCATAGACCAGACATTTTTTAAATCCAGGAAACCAAAATGCAGAAGGATAAGCTAGAGAGAATTAAATTTAGCAAAGCAATGGAATACAAAGCTACTAGCTCTGAGGGAGCTTCTGGGGGCCTTATCACCATGTGGAATTCGCATCACTTTAGAGCTGATGTTATCTATGAAGGAGGTAACCTTCTCCTCATGCATTTTACTAGAATAAAAGATAATGAAAGTTGGTTCATTTTTAATATTTATGCTCCTAACTCTAAAAGAGAAAGAAAGACCTATTGGAACAAGATCATCTCCACCATAGCCCCTCTTAACTGGTCTAAAGGCATCAATATGGGGGACTTCAACACTCCACTAAAAGAAGGGGAAAAATAAGGAGGGATAGCACCTGATATTGAAAGAAGACAAGATCTAATGGATTTCATTAATGATTTGGCTTTTCTGGACATGGATCTTCAAGGCACTAAATTCACATGGTCAAATAGGTATATTGAAAAGGACTTCATCCAAGTCCATTTGGATAGGGCCCTATTTGTGCCAGACTAGTTGAACCACTACAGTCTCAACCTCTCTACCCTGGTTCAAGAAGGTTTTGACCATCCTCCCATCTCTCTATCCCTGGACCAGATTGACAAGAAAAGGAACTTTCCCTTCATATTTGAAAAGATGTGGGTCTCCCATCCAAATTTTCTCAATAAAGTCAAAGAGTGGTGGAACATTGATGTTGAGAGCACAACCATGTTCAAAGTGGAAAAAAAACTAAGGAACATCAAATACAATGTCAAAAATTGGAACAAAGATGAATTTGGCCACATCTTCACTTCCAAAGATAAGGCACTCAATGATCTAAACAATATTCAAGCCGAAATCCAAAAATAGGGCTATGATGAAGATAGACTGCAAAAAGAAAAAGCTATCCTATCATATTACCATAACATTATTAGGTAGGAGGAAACTTTCTAGAAGCAGAGATCATGGTCCATCTGGCTAAGGGAAGGGAATCAAAATACTCACTTCTTCCACCTCTCTACTATGAGACACAGAGCTGCAAATAGGATTAGTAGAATCAAGAAGGGAGACCAAGCCCTTAAGGAGGACAAGGATATTGCAGATGAAGCTATCTCTTACTTTTCTCATCTCCTATCTAAAGATCAGGGGATCTCTAAGAAAGACCAGGCTAATCTCCTAAATAACATCCCAAGAATCATGACAAAAGTTAAGAAAGCTTTGGACTCTCTTCCAAGGGACAAAGCCCATTGCCTAGACAGCTTCCCTATGTTCTTTTTTCATCTTTATTGGGATGTGATGAAAGACGATGTGGTTCAAGCTGTGCAAGAATTTTTTGGCTCAAAGAACCTTCTCAAAGAGCTCAATGCTACCTTCCTAGTGTTGATTCCCAAGACCTCTAGTGCAGACTCATTCAAGAAATTTATACCCATAAGCCTCTGCAATTCCATCCTTAAGATCATTTCCAAGGTAATCACCTCTAGGATTCTTAGATTCCTCCCTTCCTTGATCTCGCAGCAGCAATCTGGCTTTGTGCCTGGTAGATAGATCCTAAACTCCATAATGATGGTGCATGAAGTAACTCATTCCTTAGAAGAAGGAAAAAGGGAAGGCTTTCTTCTCAAGCTTGACCTTTCCAAGGCCTATGACCAGGTTGACTGGCAATTTCTTCTTAGAGTTCTTGAAGCTTTCAATTTCAACTCTCACTCTTGCAAGCTTCTTTATCAAATCATCTCGACCCCCTCCTTGGTGATCATGATTAATGGATCCCCATTCACCTTATTCAAACCCTCCAGGGGCCTAAGGCAAGGGGACCCGCTCTCCCCTATTCTTTTCATCATTCTTGCTGAGTGCCTGGGGAGATTCATTTTGGCTTCAAAAATGATCGGGGACCTGAAAGGAATCAACCCCTTGTCAGGCAACATTGTTTTTACACATCAGCAATTTGTGGATGACACCATTCTTGGGGGTGAGGCTTTGGTGGGAGAAGCTAGAGTGGTGAAGGATCTTCTTAACAAGTATATCAGAGCTACTCGCCAATCTATCAACTGGAATAAAAGTGCTTTATTCTTTGTTAACACTCCTAAAGCAAGATAGAGGAAAATTTCTCATATTCTGGGATGTGGCATTAACACCTTACCATCTTCCTACTTGGGTTTTCCCTTAGGTGTCAAACCTCCGGAAGCCTTCTGGAACAAACTGATAGATAGATTCAACAGGAAGCTCATTGGCTGGAAAGGGGTCCTTCTTAGCTAGGCTGGTAAGATCCAATTGGTCAAGTCTACATTACAAAATCTCCCTACCTATGCCCTCAACCTTTTCCCTATCCTGGCTAAAGTTGTCGAGGCCATGGAAAGAATCCAGAGAAGATTCCTCTAGTCTGGAGTAGAGGATCACAAGCGCATCCCCCTAATTGCTTTGGGAGAAAGTATGTCATCCTAAAAATGCTGGTGGCCTTGGCATAAGGAAGTTAAGACCTTTCAATAAAGCCCTTCAAGACAAATAGATTTGGAGAATATTCAATAGCAAAGGTGAGTGGTGGGATACCTTTGAAGAAAAATACCTCTCACATAACTTACTCAACAGATTTTTTGATGAGATAGATTCCCCCAAAGGTTCTATTATATGGAATGGTTTCCTCAATGCCAAGGAGCTAGCTAAATCTAGGGCTAAGGGGAAAATAGGTAATGGTCACTCTATCAATTTTTGGAATGACAACTAGCTTCAAATGGGTAGCTAGAGAGACTTTGAGTCTCTATACATATGGAGACATGTATGCATCGAAACCTATGGGACTCATGTATGCAATTATAGAAGGGATGACAAATGGGTGGATCTCACTCTGATCTCTCAGGACCTGTCTCCTTTGATGACAGCTCTCAATGTGGTTACTTGTTGTTTGGTGTGGAGTTTGATCAGTCCCCAAGTGGGAGATTGTTAGCTTGTGGTGACTGATCAAGAAAGTACTATCCAGGAAAGTACTATACACTTTTCTTAGGTTGACTCATCAAGTATTTTAGGGTTAACTTGTTAACTAACATAAGCCTTTTTATATTGGCTTAGGGTTAGGGATTTCATTATTATGTATGATTTTAGTACTTGCGGCAGAATTGAGCTACAAGAAGCCAAAATAAAAATCTTGGTCCGCTGATAATAAATGAAAGTTCACTCCTCTTGGAGAATCTTTGGAATGAGCTATGAGAACTCTACTGGCTAATAACATCATTTCTTTTCTTGAGATCTGACAATCTAATCCCGATCCTAAACCAAAATGGTGGAGAGAATGAATTCTATGATTTCCATCAATGTAAAGGTCACAAAACTAATCACTGCTTACGCTTGAAACATACTATTCAAGATCTGATTGATAAAGGAGACATCACCATTGACAATCATAAGAGCAATAATGATCATACAGCATTCACAGAACCATTTCTGAAACATGGTCAAGAAGTTTCATCTTCTCAGCCTAATATGGAGGCAAAGGTCAATTATGCTTACCCTAGAAATAATGTTGTTATCAATATGGTTGAACCTTGTCTCTCTGAGCATTGCAATGTCATCACAATTGTGTGAAGAGATAGAGATCATACTTCAGCTAATGCAGTGATTCGATCACAAGCTCAAGCACATCTGAATGGACAAATCTCAGATTCATCAAATGTCCCTAAGATGCCCTTCAATCTTTCTTCCACTTCCAAATAGAAGGCTATTTCCAAATCTTCCAATCGTAAAGATACAAGGCCAACATCTTATAGCATTTTTCAACAACTCCAACACACTAATGCAAAAATCTCCATGTTTGAATTGCTTCGAATATCTCCAGCTCATAGAGCTATTCTAGACAAAGCTTTGCTCAGATCCAATGTTTCTAATGACCTTGATTTAGACAAGTTTCAGACTATGGTTGGACATCTTACATCTCCGCAATATATCTCCTTTTCATAGGAAGATGACAACTCCTTGAGTCACCCACATAACCAGCCCTTGCATATAGAAGTTTTGATCCAAAACTATAGAGTCAAACGCGTGTTGATAGATGGAGGCACTGGTCTAAACATTTGTTCTTACAGCTTGGTCACACAATTGGGATTTTCAGAATGGGCTATTGATCCTAGAAAGAAAATAACTATAAAGGCCTATGATGAACAAGAAAGATCTTCTAAAGGCACCATTGTCTTACCTATCAAAGCAGGTCCAGTTATCAAAGATACTATATGTCAAGTTCTTGATCTACCTTTGGCTTACAACATCCTTCTAGGGAGACCATGGATACATGAGATAAAGGCTATTCCTTCTACATTCCACCAATGCTTGAAATTTCCTTAGGAAGGAGTAGAAGTCACTATTCCAACAAACATATCCACCACTTGTAATACATTGAAGGAAAGTGTAGATAAACTTGTGCCTAATAACAAAGAATCTTCCATTGAGCCAACAAAAGAAGCATCCACATCTAAAATGGAAGATCTTGCAAAAGAGGTCAATATCAATGAAAATGGTATGGGAGAATATACTATAGAGCCAGTCTTATCTTTGACATCTCTCCCTATCTCACCTAAGTCTTATGGACAATCTTTAAAATAGTCCAAACTAGACTCTAAGGAACCTCTCGAGGCATATAAAAAGAATTTTGTAGCAGAACAAGTCTCCAAGAAAGAATTTGAAGAAGATGAAGTTGTGCTTGCATGGCTATACAAAGATGAACCTAAATCTCAATTTGCTCAAACTAGAGACTCTACAATATCCAAAATTCCTTCTAAGGCATATGGTCTGGGAGATAAATTAATAGCTAAGATGGGATATTCAAGTAAAAGACCCCTAGGAGTTAGAGGAGAAGGTCTTATAACACCTATTTCACATACTGGTAGGGAAAACAAGGATACTGTTGGCCTAGGCTTTAAAAAGAAACCCTTCCACCTCAAAGGTAATTTTTCTCATGTCATAGAGCAGATCGCACCAGGAGAACCTCTTCTCAACAAGGAAGAAATTGAACCATTAGATAGTGATTCAGACAGCTCTGAACTTATCCCTTATGAACGTTTGCCTAAGAAAATCACATATCTCCTTGAAGCTAAAAATGATCCAATCAAAAGAATTAATGTAGTAGAAACACAAGAACCTACTCTCAATCAAGAGATAGTTGCCACACTAGAACCAGCTAATCTTGAAGATAATCAAACAAAAAAAGAGGAAAAAGAAAAAGTGCCTTGGTGAAAACCTAGAAACAGGTGCCTTGGTAGCAAAATAGAATCTCTACCAAGATGGTGAAAACCTAGCAAACAGGTGCCACTTGTTTCAAAATGCTCCATCTATCAGCACAATCTTGGTCTTTCCCAACTTTCAGTCTTGTTTTAGTTTGTACATATCTCCCAGTTTGTTCCTTCTTTTCTATTTTCAATAAGTTTGTCTGTACATTAATTAGCTCAAACATCTATATCCTATCAATATTCACACTTGGGGGCAATCAAAATCATATCCTATGGCCTCCAATGTATCTTAGACGTATCATATCCAGTCAGAGTCCTTTGAAGCTTCATCCAAGTCAATCAGTCAGTCTTGTCTCTAGAAAGGATTTATCCAGTTACCTACAAATCAGTCTTGTCCTACACATACAAATCAATATTCATATGTCTATGGTTTCATAACTAGTGGGCATTTTATTTATTTATCTGGTTACCTAAAAATTCAATGATGAGACTGACCGACACATGATCAGTAACTAGGTCCTAGGTCTTAGGTTGCATTTCATATTGCATGTTTCTTTTTTCATGTTGCATGATCTCACAATGGTTAAAAAAACTTCAATGCTTAAACAATTCTTCAAATATCTCTTCAAATCTAACTAGAACTAAAACCTAACTCGAAGGTCTCTTCATAGACTCGCAAGTAATTATCCTCCTGGGTTAATCATCTTTTTTGACATAACACTGAGTACTTGTCTTCGTCAATACCTGCAAAACATATCATGTGTATCATTGCATTTCCATATCATAATCATTTGTTGCATTACAATTCATCCATGTGCATAAGCATAAATCATACATACATCTTTCCATAATCAAATGCATTTGCATAACATCCATACATATGAAAGAAATCATTGCATTGCATATATCCATACATACATATTACTCTACTCATAGCATAATCATCACATGATATCATCATAAATCAAAACATGACAAGTAGAAATGAAGTCACAACCAAAATATCGATCTCATATATATCAAAAATCTTGAACTAGTCAGGGGTGCACTACTGGCATAGTGTACAAAAGAATGGGCTCAATGAACCATCAAAGTCAGAACCCCTGGTTCATTTCGACGTTTTGAACCCATTTTCAGGATCAAAATCAAAATCTAAGATCATTTACTATGTCAAAATTGTGATTTAAAATTTTCAGACCCAGGACAGTTTACTACTTGCATAATCGACCTTCAATCATCACAGAAATCCCATATTCAACTTAATTGATTATCTTACATCAAACTATCAAAATTTAAACTTGGTCAACCATGGTCAACTCATGGTTTAACCTAGTCAAACTTGGTCTCCAAGACATCCCTACGATGAAAAACACGTTCTCGAACATGTATAACCACTTCTCAAATCAATTAACATGCTTCTAAACTTCAACGCTAACTTTTCTTGTCAAATTTCAATTTTAATCCCAAAGGGGGCATGGTATTGCACATCATTCAAAGTCTTCAATCTAAAGCTGAAATCATATCTTTCCTCAGTAATCAAGACAACAACCACGTCTAGTTACTGATTCATCAAAAAGACCTCATCGATCGAGGAAAATCAATCATCGCTCGGGGCATATCAGATTCATCGAGATCCATATCAATTTGGTATTCTCTTAATCTTGTAAATTGTATCAGTTTTTGTAACTATCGGTTTAATTGTGTTATTTCCTTGGTTCTTCAAAAACTGAAGGGTTCAGATGTGATACCAATGTGATTCAATACAAGGGAAATCAGGTCTGGAATCGGTCACTCACTTCTTCACAATCATAAGGTTCAAAATCAAGCATTTTGACACTTTTTCGCAATCATCGGTTCATTTCCTATTATAGTTAACATTATCTTTGGTCATTCAGGACATGTTATCTTCATATCAATTTCAATCAGTTTCTATCTCATATCAATATCAATTTCAACATCATACACAGACTATCTTTGAACCACTGCACTTCGCACAACAATTCAAAGAGAGGCAAAATGGAATACCCCAAAAATGGGCTATAGGTTCATTGATCTCCTATATCGACACATCAAGCGAAATCAACATCAAAGTCCTAACCTAAGGCACATCTAAACATCATCAAATCCTAATTGATTATCTCAAATTTTGCATTGGGCAATATTCCTACTAATATTCCTAATCATGATAATTATCTTTAATTTAATAGTTATTTGGTGATAAATCCTATTTATCCTAAAGTTTGATTAATTGAATATTCTAAATATTTAATTAATTAGATTTAATACTGCCACTTAATTATTTAATTGAATTTAATTATATTTATTCCTAATTATTATTATTTAAATTTGATAATAAATCAAAATTCCTATCATTAACTGATTAAATTCTTATTTAATTAATTAAAGCAAGTTATCATATTTAATGATATTATTTTGGAATAAAAGTTTGATTTAATAATTGATTAACCCATAAATCAATTGTTTTATTTTTAAAAATCAGTTAAGTTGGAAATAAATCACTTTATTTATTTATTTAATTCATAATTATTATGCACATTCAAAAATCAGTTAAACTTGAAATCAGAAAATCAATTCAAGTTGTTTTAAAAATAAACTCAACTCTGATCTGAGTTAAAAAGTTGTTTTTGCATAATTTTGTGAATTAATTATTTTTTATTTCTTGATAACTCAAAAATCAACCTGAGT
This sequence comes from Chamaecyparis obtusa, assembly GCA_027943335.1. NCBI lineage: Eukaryota > Viridiplantae > Streptophyta > Pinopsida > Cupressales > Cupressaceae > Chamaecyparis > Chamaecyparis obtusa. The sequence goes on along the minus strand of BSBK01006266.1, from coordinate 1,052,168 downwards.
TTATCTGAGTGATTTATGGCTTTTTCCATGCATCCCCAAAGCCCTAGATTTCTATAAAATCAAGGCTCAACTCTTCAATCTCATATCTCAGAATTTGCAAACTTATGCTGGTGAACTGGTATCTGAAGAATTGAAGCCTCTTTGTGAATCAACAACTTTGTGAGATCATTCATATTTTATCATATCACTGTTAGATTAAATGTATTGCATATTAGTTTTTCATATAGAGTAGATTCATATCAGATTTCTCATATTATTGCATAGAAAATCCAAAAATATAGATTAATTTGCATTCATCTCATATCTAGATTTTGCATTCAAATCCTTCGTTTAGGTGTCATCAAGGTCACTGATCTCAATCCAATCTGAGAATGCATACTCGCATCTACTAGAAGGCAGTAAATCACCTGGTTAGTTTAGTTTTCAATTACTTGCATGATTTCGATTTCAGCTAACCTCTAATGTTTTACTTCAAAGTGTTGTGTCTATAGATAGATACAAAATTCACACACACATAATCAGGTTGTAATCACTAGATAATAAAATATTGGACTCACTGTTGGTGGACGTAGCCCACGGATTGGGTGAACCACATTAAATCTTTGTGTCTTGTGTTGTCTTTTATGTGGTTTATTTTTTTCTGATATTGGTTATATTTGCATGTAATTGTTATTTCTACCTTGCTAATTCTAACAAGTGGTATCAGAGCGAGGTTATTTCATTCGTTCTCTCATCTATTCTCTGAAGCAAGCCTCACAAGTTAGTGGGAGAATCTCTCAATTAAGTGGGAGAAATGGAAAATGAGGGTAGGTTGAAGGTTGATAAGTTTAATGGGAAAAACTTCCAGTTATGGAAGATGCAAATGGAGGACTATCTCTATCACAAGGATCTATGGCAGCCATTAGAGGGAATAGCCAAGAAAGAGGCAACAATGTCTCAGGAAGATTGGCATATTTTGGATAGGAAGGCATTGGGGAATATTTGTTTATGCCTGGCACAATTGGTGGCATTCAATATTATTGGAGCAACGAAAGCTAAAGATCTAATGGATACCCTAGCGAAGTTGTATGAAAACCCTTCAACTTCAAACAAGGTATTTTTTATGAAGCTTTTATTTAATATGAAAATGATAGAAGGTGGATCAGTCGCTGATCATTTGAATGAGTTTAATACAGTTACAAGTTAGTTAGCCTTAGTTAAAATTACTTTTGATGAAGAGGGTAGGGCTCTCTTGATTTTGTGTTCTTTGCCAAAAAGCTGGAATGGCTTGGTAATGGCTATTAGTAATTCTATTTCTGGTTCTAATACCCTAAAGTTTGATGATGTTATTGGTGTTATATTGAGTGAGGAAATTTGTAGGAAAAGCTCAGGGGCATCCACATCAGGTAGTGTATTGAACATAGAAAGCAGAGGCAGAATTAGAGATAGAGGAAACAACTCTGGAAATCATGGAAAATCAAGAGGAAAATCAAAGGGAAAGAGGTCTAAATCTAAAGGGCCAAATGATTGCTGGTACTATGGAAAACTAGGTCATAAGAAGAAAGATTTTTGGTCTCAAAAGAAAGATCAAGGAGACAAACATGATGGAAACAAGGAGGCAAATGTGGTAAGTAAAAAATCTGAAGAGGATGCTTTGCTCTTGTCTTTAGAAAATGTTGATGATTCATGGGTGTTAGATTCGGGGGCTTCATTTTATGCTACACCCCATAGAGGTTATTTTTTTTATTATGTCCAAGGGGATTTTGAGCTAGTTTATTTGGGAGATAATGAACCTTGTCAAATAGTTGGAAAGGGAAAAATTAAGATTAAGTTGCAGAATGGGAATCATTGGCTACTACAAGAGGTAAGACATGTTCCAAGGCTGAGTAGGAATTCAATTTCAGCAGGGCAACTCACTGATGAGGGTTGCACAGTTACTTTTAATGATAAAAATTGGAAGGTTTCAAAAGGTTCCTTAGTAGTAGTAAAAGGTGTGAAAGTAGGCACCTTATAGTACAGGTCATACTGTTCCTTCTACTTTAATTATTTCAAAAGATAATGAATGTTTAGGAACAGTGGCTGCAGTTGAGTAGGAAGAACATCAAACCATTGCTGTAGATTCTGACATAGCATTGTGGCACAATAGACTTGGGCACATGAGTGAAAAAGGTATGAAAGTAATTCATTCAAAGAAAGTTTTACCTGGTCTGAAATGTGTCAATATGGATTTCTATGAAAGTTTTGTTTATGGAAAATAAAAGAGAGTTAGTTTTGTGAAGAGTGAGAAGGAAAAGAAAAATGAGAGATTAGAGCTTGTGCATACAGATGTATGGGGACCAGCTCAGGTATCTTCCCTTGGTGGCTCTCTATATTATGTTACATTTATAGATGATGCAACAAGAAAAGTGTGGATTTATTTCCTTAGACAAAAATCTGATGTATTTCAAACTTTTAAGAAATGGAAATGCTTGGTTGAGAATGAGACTGGTAAAAGGTTAAAATGTCTCAAATCTGATAATGGTGGTGAGTATTGCAGCATGGAATTTGAAGATTATTGTTCCTCTAATGGTATTTGTAGGCATAAAACTATACCAAGGACTCCACAAGAAAATGGAGTGGCTGAATGCATGAACAAGACAATAATGGAGTGTGCAAGGAGAATGAGGTTGCATGCTAGGCTACCCAAAAATATGTGAGTAGAGGCTATTAACATTGTTATTTATTTAATCAATAGAGGCCCCTCTACTCCTTTGGACTATGGTATTCCAGAGGAAGCATGGAGTGGTAAGAAGGTGAGTTATTCTTTTCTCAAAACCTTTGGTTGTGAAGCTTTTGCACTTATAGAGATGGAAGCTAAGTCAAAGAAATGTGTATTTGTTGGATATGGCATTGATGAATTGGTTATAGGCTTTGGGATTTTGAAAATCATAAAATTTTAAGAAGCAAGGATGTCATATTCAATGAGAAAGTATTGTACATAGATCTATTGCAGTAGCATGAAAAGAAAGAAAATGACTATGTAGTACTGGATGATACTCCAAAATTTGATGTTCCAATAGTTCCTTATGCTCCATAACAACAGCAACAACAAATACCACACACCCCAGTGAATGTTAGACAATCAACAAGGCTAAGTAGACCTCCAGATCAATTTTCCCCTTCTTTGTATTCTATTTTATTAACAGATGCTGGTGAACCTGAATGTTATAATGAAGTTGTGTAGGTGGATACAAAGCTTTAGTGGGAGTCTGCAATGACAGATGAAAAGGACTCCTTGCTGAAAAATCAAACTTGGGATTTATGCAAGCTACGTGTAGGTAAAAGGGCTTTATAGAATAAATGGGTTTATAGGATAAAAGAAGAGGATGGAGGTAAGAAAATATTTAAAGCCAGATTAGTCGTAAAAGGATTTGTACAGAAACATGGTATTGATTTTGATGAGATTTTTTCTCCAGTTGTTAAAATGACTTCTATTCGTATTGTTTTAAGTATTGTGGCTACTGAAGATTTGCATTTAGAGCAGCTTGATGTTAAAATATCCTTTCTTCATGGTGATTTGAATGAAGAAATATATATGGTACCGCCACAAGGATTTGAGGTGAAGGGTAAGGAGAATTTGGTGTGCAAATTATAGAAAAGTTTATATGGCTTGAAGCAAGCACCTTGGTAATGGTATATTAAATTTGACACTTTTATGAATGAGCATGGATATAGTCAGTGTCATTCTGACCATTGTGTTTATTTTAAGAGGTTGGATGATGATAGCTATATTATTTTATGTTTATATATTGATGATATGCTTATAGCTGGGTCTAACATGGATCACATTAAGGGGTTGAAACAAAATTTATCATATTCATTTGCTATGAAGGATTTGGGGGAAGCAAAACAAATCCTTGGTATGAAAATTTGTAGAGATAGGAAATATAAGAAATTGTCTCTATCTCAGGCTGATTATATTGAGAAGGTGTTGCAACGTTTCTCTATGGAGAATGCCAAAGCTGTCAGCACACCTTTGCCTAGTCATTTGAAATTGACTAAGGATATGTGTCCCAAGACACCAGAAGAAGAGACTAAAATGTCTAAGGTACCTTATGCTTCAGTTGTAGGGAGCTCAATGTATGCTATGGTATGTACTAGGCTAGATATTGCACATGTAGTGGGATTCATTAGCCAATATATGAGTAACCCTGGTATTGAGCATTGGAATGTAGTCAAATGGATTCTTAGATATTTGAGAGGTACATCCACTAAGTATTTACATTTTGGGGGTTCTACTACTACTGTGCAAGGCTATGTTGACTTAGATTTGGTAGGAGATATAGATAGCAGGAGTACTACAAGTTATGTATTTACTATTGGTGGGATAGCAGTGAGTTAGATTTCTCAACTACAAAAGGTGGTTGCTTTATCCACTATAGAGGCAAAGTATGTTGCTGCTACAGAGGTAGCCAAGGAGATGATATGGCTTCAATTCTTCAAGGAAGAACTAGGACATCATCAGATGGGTAATTTTCTACATACAAATAGCCAAAGTGCCATTCATCTTGCAAAGAATTATGCTTTTCACTCAAAGACAAAACACATACAGTTGCGATACCATTTCATTCGGTCAGTTTTGGATGATGGGCAGTTAAAGCTAGAAAAGATACATACAAATGATAATCCAGCAGATATGTTTACAAAGGTAGTAACAAGCGATAATTTGAACTCATGTTCAACTTCAGTTGGTCTACTAGACTAAACTGAATAAATGGATAGTTGAGTCTAGGGTGGTTGGATCCAGTGGGAGCCTCACAAGGTAGTGGTTTAGCTACACGATCAGTCTCCAAGTGGGAGATTGTTGTTTGGTGTGGAGTCTGATCAGTCCCCAAGTGGGAGATTCTTAGCTTGTGGTGACTAATCAGGAAATTATTGTACACTTTTCATTCATCGTGGGGTTCGGGGTTAACTCATCAAGCATTTTTTAGTTGACAAGTCAAACATTTCCCTAGGTTGACTCGTTAAGCCTTTTCTTAGGTTGACTCATCAAGTATTTTAGGGTTAACTTGTTAATTGACATAAGCCTTGTTATATTGGCTTAGGGTTAGGGATTTCATTATTATGTATGATTTTAGTACTTGCGGTAGGATTGAGCAGTAAGGGATTATGGATTGTAATCAGGTTGTAATCACTGGATAATAAAATATTGGACTCACTGTTGGTGGACATAGCCCATGGATTGGGTGAACCACATTAATCTTTATGTCTTGTGTTGTCTTCTATGTGGTTTATTATTTTCTGATACTGGTTATATTTGCATGTAATTGTTATTTCTGCCTTGTTAATCCTAACATTACTCTCTCACCCAATCAGGATAAGATTATCTGGGAGGACTCTTTGGATGGTACCTACATTGTGGCTTTTGCTTATTCTTCACAGACCACTCAAATCCATGATTTGAAGCTGTTGTGGGAAAATGCTTGGACTTCTAGCCTCATGCCCAAAATCAATGCTTTCTACTGGCTCCTGCTCCAGAACCGTATCCTCACTATGGATAATCTTATCAAGCGTGGGTTCCAATTTACAAATAGGTGCGTACTCTAAAAATGTCAAGAGGAATCAGTGGATCACCTATTCATTCACTGCACCTATGTAAGTCAAATCTGGCAACTCCTTTTCTCAGTCCTGAATCTTTCTTGGTTTTTTCCCCTATCCTTTTTTGATCTCATCTCCCAATGGTCTTTCAAAAGGTTTAATCAGGAATTTTGGTTATTCTGTACCTGAATTCTTCCTCATTTTTGTTGGGGAATCTGGAAGGAGTGTAACAATCACATCTTTTGTGATTGCTCCTCTCCTCCCAAAATCATCTTTGAAAAAATCATCCATGATGTTAAGGAGAACTTTTTCTATTGTGGTAGATCTAACCTTCATACAAGAAAGGCCCAGGCTACTACTCAGGATAAAAGACAGAACTGTGTGTGGACCAGCCCTCCGACTGGTTGGACCAAAGCCAACTTCAAAGGTGCTACTAAAGGGAACCCTAGAGATGCAAGAAGCAGAGGAATCATTAGGAACTACTTTGGCACTAGCATAGCGGCTGTTAGTCTCCCCTTGGGTGCTTAGACGAATCACTGTGTTGAAGCCTGTGCGGCTCTTCAAGTCACTAAACTTGCTCAAGATCTGGGAGTCAAGTGGCTCTGGCTGGAAGGAGACTCAATGAACATCATCAAATGCCTCAATCTCTCTCATCCTCTCTCTTGGACAATAGCCAACATCATAGCTAAAACATGAGCCATTCTTAACTCTTTTGATAAGGTGTTCATATCCCATGTGTATAGGGAAGTCAATGGGGTGGCTGACTGGTTTTCCAACTTGGCCATCACAAAGGAAGCTAAGCTGATTTGGCAAAATGGATATGACTCTCCCATAGATGTGAAGAGTATCCTAGAAAAGGAAAGACTCCATTGCACTGAGGGTAAAATTTAACAACCATAATGATTTGCATTGAGATCGGTAGCTACTACTATTTTAGTCACACTTGGAGTAGATTTGTCACCAGATCGACTCCTGAGCTATTTGGCCCTACTTTTGCTTTCATGGCTTGTGGTTTTAGCTTTCTCTAGCCTTGTCTGCTCTTCTCTGTTGTGGCTTTCTGACCTTGGCATTTTAGTGGCCTACTTCTTATTTGTTTTGTTTTTGCTTCTTTCTTCTATTTTAGACCTGTGGGTTTCAGGCACCCTGTAAATCCCATTTTACTTAATCAAAACAAATTAGGTTTAATGTTGTACAATTAAAAAAATACAATATATATAGTTATAAATTATAAATTATTAAAATAATTTGAAATCAAGTAAGAGTTGGGGTTAGTTGGACATTTTACGTTATGAGTTAGGGTTTAGGTAAGAGTTACAGTTAGGGTTAGGGATAAGGTTAGGGATAGGGTGAGAGTTAAGATTAGTAGGATATTTCACGTTATGAGTTATGGTTCGAGTAAGAGTTATAGTGAGGGTTAGGGTTAGGGATAGGGTGAGAGTTAGGGTTAGTAGGATATTTTAGCTTATGAGTTAGGGTTTGAGTTAGAGTTATAGTTATGGTTAGGGTTAGGGATAGGGTGAGATTAAGGATGTGGTTAGGGATATGATATTAGGTTTAGAGTTATGACTAGTATCATATTTAGTGTAACATTAAGGTTTAAGATTAGGGTTAGGGGTTAGGGTTAGGGTTACTAATATGGTGAAGGTTAATCATGGGTTAATGATGGGATGTACAGTATTGAGTTTGGATTAGTATTAGGGTTAAAATATTGGTTAAGGTTAGTATGACAAATAGGGTCAACGATCAAATCAATAATAGGATTTGGGGTTCATATGTACTTTTTCTTGTAGGTTTAGTGATGGGTTATGGTTACGATTAGGGTTATAATATTGGTTAAGGTTAGTATGACAAATAGGATCAATGGTCAAATTAGTAATATTATTTGGGGTTCATATGTAGTGTTTCTTGTAGGGTTAGTGATGTTAGAATAATATATTAGTTTAATAGTTGGGTAGTTAGGTTTCTCAGGTTGGTTAATCTATTAAGCAACCAACTCTTCTTATTTTTGTTTCTATTTATTCATGTCCTCTATATGATTGAGGCACTGTAATACATTCCAATTTGATCTTTAAGCTTTCATGTGGTATCAAAGCAAACCCTAGGTCACATTGCAGTCCAAGCAATTTGATAGAATGCATTGGTAAACTATGCTAGGAGATTGGAGCAAAAATGTAGTAGTTGGTAGAAGATTGTGCTTATTACAGTTCAAACCCATGCATAGTAGTTGGGAGAACACTGTGCTACTTGCAGTGAAGACTATGCTTATTGTAGTTTAAACCCACACGTAGCAGTTGGGAGAACACTGTGTTACTTCCAGTTCAAACCCACTATGTTAGCAAAAGGAGTGTACACTATGCAGAAACATAGTGTTGGTTGCTGGTTGTAGAAATGAAGTGTTGGTTGCTGGTTGCAGTTCTTGCACACACATTGTGCTGAAATAAAGTGTTGGTTACAGTTTCTTTAAATGTTTCTTACAACAGAATGAAGTGCTGGTAGAAGGCAACTATTTCTTGTCATGACCATGTTCTGATAAACTCTCAGGGAACTATTTTTAGTTGTAGTTTCTTTAAACCATTTCTAGTTGTGCTCTCATTCTTCTTGTTTCTCTCTTTTTCCTTTTGGTGATTGTGTTCCCACTTTGTATCAATTTGCTTGTTGAATGTCATCATCTTCTAATGATGGTAGCAGTGTCACAAGTAATCATAGAATGCAACATGCTTCCAATGATAATATAGGTTTTTATTTTTCCTTAATTGATGCTCTTCACAATATTGGGAATTTAGGGTTTGATGAATTGATTCAAAAAGGGCTCCTCCACTAGTTTCTATTTGATGTCCATTGTCAAGCCAACAAGATTCAATGTCAACTTGAGGTTGGTTATGATGGAGATGATGAAGATGAGGTAGAGCACCCATAGAAGCATCCCCATCTCACTGCATGTGCTTACCATGCCCATCTCCATTCTCTTTGTCCTTAAAGGACTATCCCATTTTTTTTTCATCAAGTGTATGTCCCCCAATCAAGAATTTTAATAAAATATTTATTTTCTATCTTTTATCATGTCTACACCAAAAATTCTCTTGTCAGATACTCAACTGCTTAAAGGAAGTAACTATGCTGCATGGAAAACCAAGATGCGCACCATTCTCTAGTTCAATGATTTGTGGGACATTGTTATAGGTGTTACTAAATGTCTGAGTGATCCTGATGAGTAGAAGAAGTTTGACAAAATTGATTCAAAATCATTAATGCTTATCACTCTCAATATATCTGATGAGGTTCAACCCTATGTCTGAGATGCAAACACATCTAAACCAGCTTGGGAGGCTCTTTCCACAATCTTTGAGGTGAAGAATCAAGCCAAGGTACTTCATTTACAATCTAAATTGCATACTCTTCATGTGCAAAATGGTGAAAATATTGTAGATTTCTTTTATCGTGTATCTGTTCTTCATGCATAACTCTTATCTCTTGGAGAGATGGTAGAAGATAAACTCCTCATTCCTATTACTTTGTGTGCTCTTCCGTCTAAGTTTAGGACATTTTTCATTGCCTTGAAAATCACAAAACAATAAGTATCATTTGAAGAATTGATAAACTTACTTCAACAGGAAGAATCTCTTCAATCTTTACATGAGGAATTTGAAGGAAAAGCTCTTGTCTCTAGCCGACAATGTAGCCACAAAGCTTGTCAAGGGCCCTCACCTCAATTTCCACCATAGTCATCTCCTCCACAAGTTTCTAAACATAAGTCTTCTCCTTGATGGTGACACATTTGTAATACTCATACTCATAATACAGACCGGTGTTGGTACAATGGTCTTACACAAAGTTCTTCCAATCAAGAGATCTCTTCCAGTCACAGTCATTCTCGCCAACCATATGGATTCTCTCGTAGATGTTGTTAGCATGGAAATGTTTCTACACAACAAGACAAGACATATGATGGGTCTCCTGATGAGGATACTCCTACTCCTCGTATAACTCCAAATCTGGTGCTTGTATCCCAAACTACTCCATCATCATGTGATGTTTGGTTGATCAATTTTGGTGCTAGTAAACATATGACTGGGGATAAAGGGTTGTTCAATACTTTGAATCCTACATCTACTATGTTGGTGTTCAAAATGATGCTTATGCTCTTAGGTTGCCAATATACCCTCTGATAGATTTTAGGAATGGTTAGCTCCAAAATGTATAGGGATCCTAGGGTAACTGGACCAACTGTAGGGACAAGATTTCCCTCTTCTACTTTAGGCTCTACAAAACCAAGGTGGGTGCACCTAACCCAGTGAAAATTATACTTCACACACCAAAGACTGGGTCTAAACAACAGATTGAATAGTAAGAAAGTGCTAAATGCTAACCTCACATTCATTGACTCTACATTACTATACGATAGAACATTACAACCAAAGAATTAAAGTTTAGGGATGGTTCTTAATTTATATTTTTAAGTCATAACAACCTCAGTCAATATATTTTAATAGAGAAATACTCATCTAGGCTAGTGCCTCATCCATTGGGCAAGATCTCTTAGACAAACTATACACACACACCAGAGTATATCTAAGATTCAAAGCCATAAACACATTTACAGTCTCCTTTACTACTTATAGAAAATCTTTACATAGACAAGAGATAAATCTATGTCCCATCTAGAGCATTATTTCATCTAATCTTGGATTAGAACTCAAGAATGAAGACACATACATAAATTAATATGCAATGAACTAGAAAGTTCAAAATCTATCTACGTTGACACAAAGGAGAGAGAAGAATCATGTATCTGCATTAAGTATGAAGAATCCTCAACTGTATACAATCAGTCCAAATAAACCATGCTTGCAAATTACAGCTTAGACCTACAACTTTCTTTCTACTGTCAACAAATACTAAAAAAAATCATTACAATTCAGACTGAGAAGAGGACTCACAACCAAAAGATTTGAATACCTAACTCCCAATGACCCAAATGATCATAAAAGTTCCCTTTATACTAGGGTAACAATACAAGCATAATGATCATTCCCAATTCAAAAATTCAAAACCACCTAACACCACTAAGGAGTTAACATAGACATGACAAGGACCAAGCCACAGTCGATAAGTTCAAATAATCCAATTTCAACAGCTACCTAGCCCTGTACCAGTCCCAAGTACAAAATCATCACAAACCCCCAAGAAATCTAGCCAAAATGACCCTTGCATCACATCTTGAGTACTGCCTTATTTACTTTCCCATGGCAAGACATTCCTCTGCAACTACCCATGGTAGCCTGGACCACACTGCAACAGTTGACAACCATTTCCACCCACTCCAGCTGCTCAAAAATTGAATTCTGGTACTTTTTGTCATTGCAAACCCTCTGCAGAAATTTGAATTTGAATATAAATGGTCACTTTAGGGTGCCTGCAGTAGATCGGCGGTCCTCATTCAAATCTCAGTCAACTTTAAGTCATGACCATTAGATCCTCATGTTTCACGGTCTTTATGATTTACCCTTTATAGGAATCCTGGTTTACATTTAGCGACCATGCAATAAAAGGTTTCTGCTAGTTCGCAAAGAACTTTATAAAACTGCCAGAAAGTTTAGCGATTACGTGAATACACACTCGTTGAACCGCTAAAACATTTAGAGAATCACCAATTTATTATGCAAATGAGTGAATCCTTTAGAAATATGTCAGACCGCCAAAGCTTTATCCAAACTACCAAAAGGCTAAGAAATTTAATTGGGCCTGCATCAAGAAAATTGACGGCTGTCTTAAGTTCATATAGGCCTCCAAGATTCCTTTAGATCATAAGATAACCATCGAATGAAGAATCTTACCCTGCTCTGACAACCCTCTGACAGAAAACAAAATCAACGGCCATCACAAGATCGTAAGCCTCTGACACACTCGATGAGATCATACGTCGTTCGTCGATTCACTAACAGGATCAAGACCCACTAACATATTCAAAAACTAGGTCCCACTGACAGCTACCACGATGTTAATACTTGGACCAATAAAATACCCCCAACTATGCAAATGTGTTAATGGGGCCACCTGCCTTCCTTATGAGAATCAATGGCTGTCACTATACCGCTGCATTAAAAATCGAGCAAGTTATATCAATGATATAACAACAGCCACAAGATTAAATCAAACTTTAACCCACCTAAATGCCAAGAAGATCAGTCCCACTGACAACACTCCACCTCAGACCAATCGAAAGATGCCACATCATCACCACTAAGCAATTTACCTTCATACCGCATCAACGGCTCTCGTTAAAGTGCAGAGATTAAAAGGCTTGCATCTTTTCCTCACGGTATAGCAAGGATCATTGATCCTTCACACCCATTATCAATCTATTAGAGCCCCCTGAGATGGGCCCACTAGGACATGTGTCAACCGGTCGCATGGTCACATGTCAAAAAATTTTGACATGCGATCATGCGACAACCAATCATTTTGAAACCTTTGAAGACCCGGGCCCACCATCTGATCACACCTATGCAGATAGGAAATGCTAACAAAGAGGAAAAGGTGTGAGGTCAAAAACACACAAGGTTTTCGGTGAGAGATCAAAAACATCCAGGGTTTTCAAAAACATTGTGGGTTTTCGACACTGGGTAGATTCTGAGACAATTTCCTGCAAACCTTAAAACATTAACAACTCCCTGGGTTTTGCAATTTAGGAGATGTGATCTGAACTAGAGTGAGGTGACACATGGAAGAAAACATGGCTAAGGGTGCACACCATAAAACATTGGGGATCTACTTCACACGATAAAAATGTGACTGCAGGCCGGGTAAAGACAACAAGAGAAAAACTACAAGGAAGAGGCCATTTTCATTGGATTTTTGCATTGATAGGAAAATGGACTAATAGTGGCTCTATCTGAAGATGCATGCCTCTTGTAGGCATGGCAAGAATTCAAAATCACTAGGAGAGTAGACCAACTCAAAATTCTGACCTAAAAACAAAACATAGACAAACTGAAAATAGGGGAAAACCTAAACTACTATTCATGGAAAAGATACTTCAAGAGAAGTAAAACTTTAGGAACTATCCATGAATAGGCAATTCCAAAGTACCACCAGTTAAGTCTTTCAGAACATAAGAATCTGTCCCCCATTTTCTTTCAATAAGATAAGGGCCCAACCAAATTGGATCAAACTTTCCATGCTTCCCCTTATCTTCCAACCTTGCAATCCACATCAGGACCAAGTCATCAATCTCAAAACTCCTTTGAGTAGTCTTCTTATCAAACAAATTCTTACATTGCTTCTATAATGTCTCATTTCTTTCATGTGCATCCCTCCTTACCTCCTCCAATTGGATCAGTTCATCCATTCTTACTCTCATCTCATCATTCAAATCTTCATCATATGCTTGAATAAACCTATACATCTGTAATAAGTTATTCTGAGGCAATCTAGCACTTATTCCATAAACTAGGTCAAATGGGGCACAACCTACGGCTTTCTTTATAGTTACTCTATCAGCCCACAATTCCCACCACAATTTTGAGTCCTAGGCTTTCTTATTTCTATCCAACACTCTCTTGAGAATCTTAAGCATACTTTTATTACTGGACTCAGCCTAGCCATTTCCTTGTGGATGGTATGGGGAAAAAAATGAAATGTGTATCCCATATTGCTAACAAAAATCACTAAACTCCTATGATCTAAAACACATCACATTATCAACCACAATTTTCTCTAGTCAACCAAATCTAGTGAGGATGTTCTGCATCACAAAATCAGTCACAACCCTGCTAGTGGCCTTTCTAGTAGGGATAGCTTCAACCCACTTGGTAAAATAGTCTGTTGCCACTATTATGTAGGAATGTCCACCACTAGACTTGTTTGGAATTTCCCCAATGAAGTCAATACCCCACTTCTGGAAAGGAGCCTAAACTGCAACAGGTCTAAGTGGAAAATTTCCATTAAACTTCAACTTTCCAACAAATCTCTGACATGCATCACATTTTCTTACAAACTGATGGGTATCCTTAAAAACTATAGGCCACCAAAATTGAGACCTAAGGATCTTGTGAGCTATGGTCTTTGCCATATAGTTTCCTCCACACACACCTTGGTGCATTTCCTTTAATAGAGCCTCAGACCTCTCATGGTCTATGCATTTTCGCAATACTCCTTCATTGCTCCTCCACCATAACTTACCATGTATAATGGCATACCTTGCAGATTGCAACTTGAGAGTTCTTCTTCTATTTTCATCCATCTCAAGGGGAAGGACTAATTTCTTCAAGTAACCAATGACATCACTGTACCAATCACAACAATCCATATCACAAATATATGGCCTTTGTTCTTCTTCTAAAACATTTATATGATTTGCAATTAAATTGCTTTGTGCCATCAATTTTGCAAGACCTAAGCCTCTTACCAACTTTGTGATTTGGATATCAATATTAAATTCTTGGATCCTGTTGATCCATCTACATCTCTTCCCTGAGACTTCTTGTTGCACCAATATATCTTTAACAACAACACTAGGAACATAAGCAACTACCTTAGCTCCCACAAGATAACATCTAAAAGCCTTGACTGCTTTGACTAAGGCATAAGCCTATTTCTCAGTAATATCATATTTCAATTTTGCTCCTTGTAAGGATTTACTAAAAAATGATATGGGTTGTTCATATCCCTCTGAATTCTTTTGCAATAAAACTGCTGCAACTGTATGACAAGAAGCAAAAGAAAAAATTTGCATGGGCTTACCATAATCAGGTGTTCTCAAAACAGGAGCATCCCTAATGGCCTTTTTGATAGTTCTAAAATATTCATCTGCTTCTTCATTCCATTCAATCTTTGCCTCTTTTTTCAACATCCTAGAGATAGGGATACTAATTTATGCAAAATTTGTAACAAATCTCCTTAGAAAATTCACCTGCCCAAAGAAAGACTGTATTCCTTTAACGTTTCTAGGTGGTGAGAGCTTATCTATAGCCATAACCCTTTCAAGGTCAATTCTTACTCCATCCCTGGACACAATATGTCCTAAGAGCTTTCCTTCCACAACACCAAAAGAACATTTCTTTGGATTCAAAGAAATCCCATACTCCAAAGCCCTGATAAAGATCTTCTCAAGATGCTCACAATTCTGATCCTCCTTCTCTGAATATGCTATGAGATCATCTTGATATACCACTAGGAACTTGTTTATGAAGTCTGCAAAGGCCACATCCATAGCTCTCTAAAAAGTAGCTCCTGCATTTGTCAGACCAAAAGGCATTCTAACATAAACATATGTTCCCCAAGGGGTAGTGAATGTGGTCTTAAAATATTCTGACTCCTTGACCATGACCTAATTATATCTAGAGAAGTCATCCACCATGGACATTAGCTCTGATCTAGTAACCTTTTGTAGCATATTCTCCATATTAGGCAAACCATAATTTTCCTTCAAAGAATTGACATTCAAATTCCTGAAATCAACACATAACCTAATGTCACCATTCTTCTTCCTGACGTGAACCAAATTTGACACCCAAGTAGAATGTCTAACAGGCTTTATGATGCTAGCATCCATCATCTTTTTAAGTTCATCTTGCATTTTTGGTGCCAAATTAGGATTCACAGGCCTTAACTTCTTCCTAAAAGGTTTGGTTCCTTCCTTTAATGGTATCTCATGTTGAAAGAGATCTTCTCTATAAGCCTTCAAATCCTCATAAGACCATGTAAAAACATGTCTAAATTTTTTGAGAAGATCAATCAAATTCTTTCTAGCTCTTTGGGATAAACATTTACCTATGTAAACATTTTTGGGCATTTGACTTGTTCCTAGATTCACTTCCTCCAAATCATTCACCTTATCAACAAATTTAGGAAAACAAGTTCTTTCCTTATTATCAAATGTCCTTTCAAGAGAAACCAATCCCCTAGGGATCCTATTTGACTTTAGTTGCAAAACTTCCTTCCCAAGAACATTTTCTTTTCCATCTCTGATATTGACATAAGTACTAAAATCCATTTCCTGACCATCAAAATGAGATTCACATTGCAAAAACCTTAATATATCCTGATCATCAGAAAATTCCTACCAATTCTCAACATTATCTGGGATAGAAGGCCAAGACTTGCACTCAAACCTAGATATCCCTGCAAAGGTAATATCCTCTAGCCTTAATGCTATGTTTTCTAGTAAGTTAGCCATCCTGTTTTGGCTTCTATCCACCCAATAAATACCAAAGGCACTAAAACCTTCATTTTCATCCCAAATAGCATTTCTATATTGTTTCAGCCTTTGATTCTTTGATGCATACTTTGATCTAATCTGAGAAACTACTAACTCAGAGTCACCAATCACCCTAAGATGTTTGATTCCATGTTTTGATGCTTGTCTCAAACCAATTAGTAGGGCCTCATATTCAACTACATTGTTTGTACAAAGGAACAAGAGAGTGAATGAAAACTTGAAAGTCTTACCACTTGGGGATATCAATAGCACTCCTACTCAGGCACCTTCCTTTGAACTTGCCCCATCAAAATACAAGGTCCATAATACATTACCTTATGCCATGTTACTCTTATCATCAGCTAGAAAAATAGGCTTGACCTTCTCTTGCATCTCTCTCTCCTGAACTTGGAATGAACCAATATCAGTGTCAACAAAACAATTCATATTGTCCTCTTCATCCTCCTCAATCATATGAGGGGTTCTAGTTTCCCTTGAAACCTTTACACTTTCTCCCTCAATGTTAAAAGTGGCAAAGGACAAGTCACATTGAATACTTCCTCCCATAGAAGCACTCCATCTTCTAGATAATAGCATTCCATATTGAGGGGGAATGTTGACTACAAGAACACTCATAGTTAATTGTTTGCAAGAAATGCTGCTAATTTATAAGGCAAAGCCTTAATGGTACCAATAACTAGTACTTCTCTTGAGTCCATAGCCTGGCATCTCCCATGAGTTGTACCAACCTTTAGTCCTAGTGACTTCATGATCTCTACAAGCATGATAGTATTTGATGCCCTAGAATCTATCATGCAATTCTTCAACAATTTTCCATTAATCACAAGAGACAAGAAGAAAGGATCAACTGTCCCTGATGCAGTATTTACAATGTTTTCATCCAAATACCTCTGAGGAATCTCAGAGACAATTTCTTCATTTTTACTATCAGGTGTGTCATCTAAAGTAGCCACATGCTTGTCACCTTTGTTCATTTCTTGGACCTTTATGGAAGAGGCACCATTTACCCAATCCAAGGCCTTGACCTTGTGCTCTTCTATTCTCATCATTTCTAACAATGGAACCTTGACAGTTATTTGTGAAAGCAGTTTAATCATATCAATGGGAACATAAGAATGGTTGCCCATATCTTCCTTAATCTTAGAGATACCCTTATCCTCTTTTTGGACAATCAAGTCAGAGTTACTCTTTTATACAAATTCATCTTTCTTTTGAGGTATGGGGACAGCTACTTCTGATGTCCTTACTTTACCCTTAGGTATTGTAGCAGGTACAATTTTCTTCTTTACCTTCACTTGATTAGCAACATCAGCACCCCTACCTTTTCCCTCAGAGTGTTGTGCACTATTTTTTGTCTTCTTGATAAACATACTGTCTGGTTTACTAGTTGCATTTCCAACTGTCCTGCTTCTCAAATTGTAATTACTCCTAGCTTGAGTGACCATGTCTGCAGTGATTTGCACAATTTCTTCATCAGATGGTCTCCTTAAAGAAACCTACTCCTCGCATTTTACCACACCATAACCAAAATCATCAAACTCTTCTTCCTCTTCATTAGAGTCAATCTCATCCCCTACATGTGAAGAAATCATTCCACAACCACTCTTATCACTACTCCTCTTGTTCTTGGTTTTCTTGTAAGTTCAAAGCAATAACACAATACTCAAGGTCATGAGGAGACTGACAAGAAGCACACCATGGGATATCATCATTCATATTAACTTAATTCCTCTGCAAAGGATCAGGGATCCTACTATCAGGCCTATCTTGCTTGGTTGGGAAGATGGGCTTGCCATCTTTCCACTGAGTATTATAAGGGTAATTTTGCATTCTTGGCTGTCTGCTAAAATTGTTTGTAACTAACCTCTCCATAGCCACATCCCTATTGTTTCCTTTCTCACTAGGCTTTAGTCCTTATAAAGCCTTCAAAATTTGTTTTAGATTGTCATCCTCCTTGGGCTTAGAGTCAGCAGAACTTCCCATTTCTTTCTTATTTTGCATTTGAGGCCTACAATCATCTCTTCTTCCTATTTTTCCTGATATTCTTCTATTACTTTCTATGTTGATGGCCAACTTGTAAGCTTCCCCAAGATTTCTAGGGTTCTTATCCCTTAAGAGGTATCCCATCTTTGCATCAAAGGCATTCAAGTATGTCACAAGACATACCCTGTCACCTAACCTGATAACCTACAAGAGCCTATGCATAGCCTTTTGGAATCTTATGTTAAATTCAAGGACCTCCTCATTCTGATTTTTCTTTATGTTATTGAATTCATTCAAGATAAAACCCTCATTTTTTTTATCTCCATAATGCTCCTTGAAACAATTCTTGAATTCATTCCATGACCCTATACTAGCATGGGGTAATCCTCTAAACCAATCCCTAACATCCTCAATCAGAGATTGCACAAATAGCTTCATTATGACATCATCAAGCTCAATATTATAATCATCTATTACATCTATAAAAAAGTTTAGATGTTCTTCACATGTGATGACATTATTTCTAGTAAATTTAGGGAGCTTCTTTCTAATTTCATCAAGAATAACATTAGCATAACCAGGAATACCAAAAAAAAATTGTTTGTACCTTTCATGAATAGGAACTCCATGTGGTGGGTCCATCCCTTGAGATGTAGATGTCCTTGTATTTGAACCATCAGGAATTTTAGCAACACCTTGAAAGCCATTTGTCTGAGCTGCAAGGTTACCATGATTTCCACCTTGCCCCAAGAAAGAAGCAGCAACATTTGAAGGCCCTGAGGTATGCTTGAGAAAATCAATCTTCTTCCTCATTTCTGTAGCAGTAGCCTCCAATTCTGCCTTCTCTAGTTCTTTAGCCCACATTTCTTTCTCTTTTCTAGCCCTCTCAAGGTCTGCATCTAATCTCAACCCTTGATCTAATGGGTTTTCCACATGAATCTATTCACTAATCTGCACTCCAACAATTTTTTGTTTGCCCTTATCTCTAGGCCTAGTTATCTCATGTGTTTTATACACAATAGGTTGTTCCTCTGCTCTTTCAGGCTCTGGGACAAAATTAATTACCTCCAAATCTAACAACTGCCTCTTTAGCTAATCAGCCCTTATCATTGCTTGTCTTACTCTATCCTCTTTGTCCTTTTCTCTTTGTTGCCTGATAGCAACTTGTTCTTGGACTTTTCTTTCCAATTCATAGACCTCTTCAAAGATCTCTTTTGATTCTAGGAGAGTATTCTCAGACTCATCATCTCCCACTTGAATTTCATCCTCATACTAGTTCAATCCCAAATCAACAGCCTCTTCATATTTTGAAATATTTTCTTCTTGACTAGGCTTGGTTTGAGTTCCTTGTCTTGTATCTTTCTTATTTCTCCAAGTATATGAGACATTTCTTCTCTTCTTTCCTCCCCTTATCTGACTAGGCCTAGAAGTGCTTCGAATACCTTCTTCCATTATATCTTCAGGATGCTCCTTTCTCCAAGACCTAGTAGCTCTATAACTCATCTGATAAAAATCTACTGACTAGCACTGTTGTAGAGATGTTTGAGTCACCACCCAAGAATATTGGGAATATTACAATACCACTTAACAAATATCCAAATGAGACTATAAGACAAGGGACAAGAAAAACCCTATTTTTTCCAATGATGACCTACTGGTTACAATAAACTTGTGTAACATTTCCCCAGTACAGTCACCATCTTGTTGGTGTTCAAAATGACGCTTATGCTCTTAGGCTGCCAATATACCCTCAAATAGATTTTAGGAATGGTTAGATCCAAAATGTATAGGGATCCTAGGGTAACTAGACCAACTGTAGGGACAAGACTGCCCTCTTCTGCTTTAGGCTCTGCAAAACCAAGGTGGGTGCACATAACCCAATGAAAATTATACTTCACACACCAAAGACTGGGTCTAAACAACAGATTGAATAGTAAGAAAGTGCTAAATGCTAACCTCACATTCATTGACTCTCCATTACTATAGGGTAGAACATTACAACCAAAGACTTAAAGTTTAGGAATGGTTCTTAATTTATATGTTTGAATCATAACAACCTCAATCAATATATGTTAATAGAGAAATACTCATCTAGGCCAGTGCCTCATCCATTGGGCAAGATCTCTTAGACAAACTATACACACACACCAAAGTATATCTAAGATTCAAAGCCATAAACACATTTACAATCTCCTTTAATACTTATAGAAAATCCTTACATAAACAAGAGATAAATCTATGTCCCATCTAGAGCATTATTTCATCTAATCTTGGATTAGAAATCAAGAATGAAGACACACATAAATTAATATGCAATGAACTAGAAAGTTCAAAATCTATCTGTGTTGACACAAAGGAGAGAGAAGAATCATGTATCTGCATTAAGTATGAAGAATCCTCAACTGTATACAATCAGTCCAAATAAACCATGCTTGCAAATTACAGCCTAGACCTGCAACTTTCTTTCTACTATCAAAAAATACTAAAACAAATCATTATAATTCAAACTGAGAAGAGGACTCACAACCAAAAGATTTGAATACGTAACTCCCAATGACCCAAATGATCATAAAAATTCCCCTTATACCAGGGTAACAATACAAGCATAATGATCATTCCCAATTCAAAAATTCAAAACCACCTAACACCACTGAGGAGTTAACACAGACATGACAAGGACCAAGCTGCAGCTGGTAAGTTTAAATAATCCAATTTCAATAGCTACCTAGCCCTGTACTGGTCCCAAGTACAAAATCATCACAAACCCCCAAGAAATCCAGCCAAAATGACCCCTGCAACACATCTTGAGTACTGCCTTATTTACTTTCCCACAGCAAGACATTCCTCTACAACTACCCATGGCAGCCTGGACCACACTACAATAGTTGACAACCATTTCCACCCACTCCAGCCGCTCAAAAATTAAATTCTAGTACTTTTTGTCATTGCAAACCCTCTGCAAAAATTTGAATTTGAATATAAATGGTCACTTTATGGCACCTGCTGTATACACCTAAAAATGGTCACCTAGACTATTAGCCCCTTTTGCTAAATCATCAATTGCTTGTTCTTGATCAAATCCTAGTTTTATCATTTATTCGATTATTGTCTATGGGCTAGCCATTTTATCCTAAGTTTTTATTTATTTAAAAGGAATATTTCCTCCCCTTTTATTAAATAAAAAGCCCCCACTTTTCCTCTTATCCTAAGTTGCACAAATAAAGCATTATTCTTATTTTATAAAAAGGGAAAAAGCACTTTTTGTCTCATATGGACACAAAATTCAACTCTTATTTTCCCATTGGAGGATATTTGTGCACATGGATTGCTCCTCTTTCAAGCTCCGCCGTTGATTAAATCTTTTGCCTCTTAATCTCCATGGTCCATTCCTTCTCATTTCTTTTAAAAGGAGAGCTCTCTTCTTCATTCTAGATCCCTAACTTTTTATGCTAATGTTATGCTATAGGTTTTCTAGGTCATCTTGGAGCTTTTGAAGATTTGGAGCATTCTTCTTTTTGCATCTACATGTTATCATAGTTTCATTTCTTGCATTGTCATGGCATTCATAGCTTCATACTTAGCTTAGTTTCCTTTATGCTTTAGATTAATTCATCTAGCTTAACTAGGAGGCTTTGTAATACTTGCATCTTTCATTTTCATAGCTTAGCTTGCATTTCCATTTCTAGCATAGCATTGCATTTCATTTCATTTGATTCTTGAGGATATTGGCATTCTTGCCCTTGTCTTCTTTGAATCTCCCATTGCATGGTTTACTAGCAAGGTTATAGACTAAATAGCTCTAGCTGAGAGCATTCTTAAAACCCTTGCACTCCATGCCTAGGGAGCTATGGATCAATTTTTGAGACCTCATTCTTGAGTGTTCTTGAATGTAATGATTCATAAAAGTGTGACACAATTATAGCACACAACTGCAGCAGATCGGCAATCGTCATTCAAATCTCAGTCAACTTTAAGTCGTGACCGTCTGATCCTCATGTTTCGCGGTCTTTATGATTTACCCTTTATAGGAATCCTAGTTTACATTTAGCGACCATGCGACAAAAGGTTTCTGCCAGTTCATGAAGAACTTTATAAAACTGCCAGAAAGTTTAGCGATTACACGAATACACACTCGCTAAATTGCTAAAACATTTAGAGAATCACCAATTTATTGTGTGAATGAGTGAATCCTTTAGAAATATGTCAGACTACCAAAGCTTTATCCAAACCACCAAAAGACTAAGAAATTTAATCGAGCCCACATCAAGAAAATCGATGGCTGTCTTAAGTTCGTATAGGCCTCCAAGATTCCTTCAGATCATAAGACAACCGTCAGATGAAGAATCTTACCCCACTCTGACAACCCTCTGACAGAAAACAAAATCAACAGCCATCGCAAGATCTTAATCCTTTGACACACTTGATGAGATCATACGTCATTCATCGATTCACTAATAGGATCAGGACCCACTGACATATTCAGAAACCAAGTCCCACTGACAGCTGCCACGGTGTTAATACTTGGACTAGTAAAATACCCCCAACTATGCAAATGTGTCAACGGGCCCACCTGCCTTCCTTATGAGAATCAATGGCTATCACTATACCACTGCATTAAAAATTGAGCAAGTTATATCAATGATATAACGACAGCCACAAGATTAAATCAGACTTTAACCTACCTGAATGCCAAGAAGACCGGTCCCACTGACAACACTCCACCTCAGACCAACTGAAAGATGCCACATCATTACCACCAAGCAATTTACCTTCATACCACATCAATGGCTCTCGTTAAAGTGCAGAGATTAAAAGGCTTGCATCTTTTCCTCGCGGTATAGTGAGGATCGTTGATCCTCCACACTCGTTATCAATCTGTTAGAGCCCCCTGAGATGGGCCCGCTAGGACATGTGTCAATCGGTCGCATGGTCGCATGTCAAAAATTTTTGACATGCGATCATGCAACAACCAATCATTTTGAAACCTTTGAAGACCCGGGCCCACCATCCGATTGCACCTCCGTAGATAGGAAACGTTGACAAAGAGGAAAAGGTGTGAGGTCAAAAACACACAAGGTTTTCAGCAAGAGATCGAAAACATCCAGGGTTTTCAAAAACATTGTGGGTTTTCGACACTGGGCAGATTCTGAGACAATTTCCTGCAAACCTTAAAACATTAACAACTCCCTGGGTTTTGTGATTTAGGAGATGCAATCTGAACTAGAGTGAGGTGACACATGGAAGAACACATGGCTAAGGGTGCACACCATAAAACATTAGGGATCTACTTCGCACGATAAAAATGTGACTGCAGGCTGGGTAGAGACAATATAGAAAAACTACAAGGAAGAGGCCATTTTCATTGGATTTTTGCATTGACAGGAAAATGGACTAACATACTGGTGATATCATTTGTATTATTGATGACAAGGAGTATGTGGCCAAAGATATTGGTACAGTTACCATCCCTCTTAACACAAGAAGTTGCTCTCTGACCAATGTTCTCTATGTTCCTAGTTTTACTAGCAATCTTTTGTCTGTTAGTCAGCTTTTAAATCACATCCTTAAGGTGGAATTTTAGGTCAAGGATGGTGTTAAAAATTGCCTCAACTCCAAATATGGAATCATTCTTGCCCGTGGTTTCAAATAGGGGCATCTTTTTGCACTTGATACAGCTTCCTCCTCGAGTGTTTCACTTTGTGCTTCTACTATGGCATCCACCTCCCTCTAGTATTACAAATATGGTCATCTTTCTCCTACATCACTTTCTCAATTGAGCTCTCATATCATGGTACAAGGTCTTCCTTCTCTTTCCTTATCTTTTTTGCTTGTATGATCTGACTATCTTGCAAGAAAACAACATCAAGACTCCTTTCAGTCCAGTACTTATCATGCCTCAAAACCACTTTCCCTTGTTCATACTGATCTTTGTGGACCTCTTCCTACTTCTTTTCAGGGATGTCGCTATTTCTAGCTATTTGTTGATGATTTCTCTCAGAAGATGGGTCTATTTTCTCTAGCAAAAGAGTGAGGCTTTCTCTCATTTCCATACCTTCTACTCTGAGGTGATTTGTCAAACTTTCAAGCCTCTTCTTGTGCTCCACTCAGATCATTTAGTTTCTTGAATTCTTGAAGGCTCATGGCATCAAGCAACATTTGACTGCTCCCTATACACCTCAACAAAATGGTATTGCAGAGTGGCGTAATAGGACTTTCTTGGAGATGGCTCGATGTCTACTTGCTACTGCAAAGTTGAAAGATCAGTTCTGGGTGGAAGTAGTTTGCACAATAGTATACTTGCTTAATTGAGCTCTCACTAAGGCTCTCACAAATAAAACACCTGAAGAAGTATGGAGTGTTCGCAAACCATCCATTTCACATTTACAAGTGTTTTGTTGTACAACATATATGCATGTCCCAGATCTGAAATGAAAGAAGCTTGATTCTCAGACTCTCCCTTGTATATTCTTGGGCTACAGTTCAAATTCCAAGGCTTATCATCTTATGGATCCCGTGACCCACCATATTATTATCAGCAGAGATGTGGTCTTTGATGAATCTTCTTTTTCTTCTCCACTACACACTCCTATCACTATTCCTATGACCTCTTATAAGACTCTCTCACCCTCAGATGATGAGATTGAGCCTTCTTCTCAACCAAGTGGGGAAGAAGAATTACATGGTGATTTCTATGTGGATTAGGTATTTTGGAAGCTCCTATTCAACTGAAACCACTTCCGAAATGGGTTCAAAGCACACTTCATGACTCTCACCTAAGTTCTCCTCCCAATCTCTCTATGGGTGTTAGAACTCGCAGGCAAACACGTAATGAGGTCAATTTAGCCTTAATGTGCTCAATTGAGAACAATGTTGAAATGGATACCATATATGAGGCCCTCAGTCAACCCCATTGGAAGCATGCCATAGATGTTGAGTATGAGTCTCTACTCAAGAATCATACATGGACACTTGTCGATCTGCCAACTAGCAAGAAACCCATAGGCTACAAGTGGGTTTTTAAAACTAAATATAAGGAAGATGGATCTATTGACAAGTATAAGGCACGTATTGTTGCAAAGGGATATGCCCAACAGGAAGGAATAGATTATAAAGAAACCTTTTCCCCCACTGCAAAGCTCAAAACCATCAGAATTATGTGTGCTCTAGCTGTGTAGAAAGGATGGAAGCTTCACCAGATGAATGTTAAGAGTGCTTTCTTGAATGGTGATCTTACACAAGAAGTCTACATGATCCAACCTGAAGGTTTCATTGATCAGCACAATCCTCTCAAGGTATGTCTCCTAATAAAGTCCTTATATGGGCTTAAACAAGCACCTTGGGCTTGGTACATTAAAATAGATGGTCACCTTTTGTAGCATGGTTTTATTTGTAGCCCTTCTGATCCTAATTTATATATCAAAAAGTTTGGAATAGAGATTGTCATACTTGTTCTATATGTATATGATCTTATCATTATAGGAAGCTTAGAGGATCTCATTGATACTGTCAAACATGATTTAACTAAATCTTTTGGTATGATTGATTTAGGGCTACTACATTCTTGTCTTGGCTTAGAGTTTTGGCAACACAAGAATCATATTTTTATCTCTCAGATAAAGTATGCCAAGACACTCTTGGAAAAGTTTGGGATGACTTATTGTAAACCTATGTCTACTCCCATGGAACACGGTTTACAACTCTCTAAATTCCAAGATTCTCCTCATGTAGATGCGACTCTTTACAGACAACTTGTTGGGGCTCTCATTTACCTAACATATGCCAGACTAGATTTATGTTTTTTTGTCAGCTATTTATCCCTATTTATGCAGGAACCAAAATAATATCATTGGGTGGCAGTCAAATATGTTTTGTGGTATGTTTGAGGCACTCTTCAATATGGTCTAGAATATAAGCAGAATGATACATTTTTCTTGCAAGTATATGCTGACTCGGACTATGCTAGATTTTTAGATGATAGTAGATCAACTTCAAGATATATCTTTCATCTTGGATCTAGCCCTATTTCATGGATAAGTAAGAAGCAACATGTTGTTTCTCTTTCATCCACAAAAGCTAAATATATACCTACACAAGAAGCTATTCGTGAGGTAATATGGTTACGTCACATTTTAGCAGATATGGGTATCTCAGAAGATCCACCACCAGTTGTGTTTTGTGATAATCAGGGTGTATTGAAGCTTGTCAAGAGTCCTATTTTTCATGAGTGCACAAAACATATTGAGGTTGATTGTCATTACATTTGAGAACAGGTGATCAAGCATAATGTTCAGCTCCAGTTTTGTCCCTCTACTTCACAGGTTGTTGATGTGCTCACTAAACCTCTTGGCAAAGTGAAGTTTGAACTCTTTAGAGAGTTTATTTGTAAACCTAATATATTAAGGGGGGGAATGTTGGAATAATATATTAGTTTTGTCGTTGGGTAGTTAGGTTTCTCAAGTTGGTTAATCTGTTAAGCAACCAACTCTTCTTATTTTTGTTTTCTATTTATTCACATCCTTTGTATGATTGAGGCACTGCAATACATTCTAATTTGATCTAAGCTTTCAAGTGATGGGTTATGGTTATGATTAGTATGACAAATAGGGTGAACGGTCAAATTAGTAATATTGTTGGGGTTCATATGTAGTGTTTCTTGTAGGGTTAGTGATGGGTTATGGTTACGATTAGGATTATGATTTAACCTATTACGGGTTAGTATAAATATTATGGTTAGGATTTGACCTATGGTAAATGACAGGGTTATGGTTACGATTAGCATTGAAATCACACCTTAGGAGTAGTTTTCTGTGAACGGTTACAAATATAGTTACGGTTAGTATCAAGATTATTGTGTCATACTAAGGTCGTGGTTTGTGTGAGAATAAGATTATGGACATAGTTAGCAATGGGATCTAGGTTTTAGAGTTAGGATTAAAGTATCATACTTGGTAATACATTTTCAGATGTTGTTTACAGTTTAACATAATAATTATTATTAGTATCACATTTAATATTACCATTTAACGTACGGTCAATGGTAGGGACATGGTAACAACTAACTTGAATAATTACCATATATAAGTAATTATAATCTTAACGATAACATACTAGAGTTAGGGTTAGGGTTACAGTTTTAGGGATAGGATTATATGTTTACAATTAGAATTAGTATCATATTAAGGGTTAGTATAACCATCTTGTTTACCATTTTATGTATTGTAATCAAGATGGTTATGGTTACAATTAGGTTATAATTTTAACCTTAGGAGTACTACTCTAGGCTATTTAACGTGTAGGGTTAGGGTTAGGATCAATTTAAGGTTGTGTGCAGTGTTAGGATGTATGGTTTATAGTCAAGGTTAAATCATATGTAGTGTTAGGTATACGGTTGGTATTTTAGATATGGTAATCGAGAGGGTTATGGTTATAATTAGGTTATAATTTTACGTATGGTAATCAAGAGGGTTATGGGTACAATTAGGTTATAATTTTAACCTTAGGAGTACTATTAATTTTGGACTTGCACCTCTCACATTAAAGGTAAGGATTAGGGTAAGGGGTTATGCTTAGCATTACAGTTAGTAATATGTTCAAGATTAGTAATATTTACTATACAATTTAGGTTATTGTACATGTAGGGTTAGGGTTAGGATCAATTTAAGGTTGTGTGTAGTGTTAGTATGTACAGTTTATAGTCAAGGTAAAATCATATGTAGTGTTAGGTATACGGTTAGGTATATGGTTTGTGCAAGAGTAAAATTATGGACGTAGTTAGCGATGGGACATACGTTTTAGAGTCAGGATTAAAGTATCATAATTGGGAATACATTTTTTGATGTTGTTTACAATTTAACATGATAATTATCATTAGTATCACATATAACATTACCATTTAACGCAAGTCAATGGTAGAGACATGGTAACAACTAAGTTGAACGATTACCATATTATTGTAATTATAATGGTAACGATAATATATCAAAGTTAGGGTCAAGGTTATGATTAGGGATAAGATTGTATATTTACATTTAGGATTACTATCATATTAAGGGTTAGTATAACCGTCATGTTTTGGACTTGCATCTCTCACATTAATGGTAAAGATTAGGGTAAGGGGTTAGGGTTAGCATTAGGGTTGGTAATATTGTCATGTAAGAGTAATACTTACTATTACATTTAGGCTTACAACAGGGGTTTCAGGTTACATGCAGAGTTAGTGTTACGGTAATCATTGTTGTTTATTTAACGTCGTGCTATGGGTTAAGATATAGTTTTATTTTAGTTTTTATTTAAGATTAACTTTTAATAGTTTATTCTATATAGTTAAAGATTTTGGTATAGTTGTTTAACATTGATTAGAGTTAGATTAAAAATAGAAATGAATAAGATGTCCTCTATATTATATTATTTATATTTTATTTATCAATATATAATCATGCAAAACATAAATAATATTAGATCATGGTAAAAATGAAACATATTGCAATGCATTAAATGAATAACTTGACACAAGAGATAATATTAACAATAATAAATAAATAAAATATAAAAATGTATAAAGCTCAAACGCACTAAGTTATATAAAAAAAATATAGAGATTTCACCCTTATACGCATGCATATCAAATTAACATCTTTTACCGCCAGCACATGTGTATATACGAGATCTGAACAAACACGATATTCTAAAAATAATGGTAAAAATAAGACAACCATAAGCAACGAGATTATCATCGTTATTTACAAAATCCCTGTAATTCTAAAAGGTTGCATTTTCAATGCTTGGAAGTATTGTCAATTCAAATGTAAACTGAGGTTTATCCACAACGAATAAAAACAAGGAGTCATTGAGTGGATTGACATGGAAGTTGGAATCGTATACAATTTTTGTTTCTAATGTAATTTGTTGTTCATTTTAGTCAAAAGTTTGGTGTCCACCTCATTCTTCCGCGTAACTCAAGCTGTTCTTAGCAGTGGCGTATTTAAAAAACATACATCTGAATATGTGCTTAAGTGCCAAAATTTATGGATGATTTTCTTGAATGCTGACAAAGTATGTTTGGACAGATGTACAAGTTCTAGATTTGCCCAGAATCACAGAGCAGTTTTGTTGCGTTCTCTAGTGAGAGTCAAGTATCAAAATCTAGATTTTGACTACCATAGTATACACTAAATTATTTATCATCAATTCCATTAGAATGATAAGTACAGTTAAGCTTTCCGAACTTCTTCAAGATGATCTGTGTTTATTCCGTCGTAACATTTTGAAAAACTGTGCTGAAAAAAATAGTAGTCGTTTGAAAATGAGGAGCTCAATCTCCTGACTTGACCGATCTTGAGCTCCGTGAATGTTACGCAAAAATGTCTCTCACCGTGTAATACACATAAGTAGACTACACTCATTATAAATAGGGTAGCAAATGGAGGAGAATAAACACGAAATGCGAATCATGGCTACAGAAAATAGTAAGAACAAGATCTTTTGGTCCTACTCAGCATGTCTACTGCTTGTTTTATCAGTGTTAGTCGATGTGGGTGTGAAAATTAACTATTGCAATCACTGATTGTTAATCTCCTATCTTGAAAGATTATTTAACTTCCAAAACTAATTTACAATCAAATATTGAATAACAACACAATTGCAACTTCACAAAAATAAATGTGGAAATAAATTTGAACACGATGACACAATATTTTCGGACAAAATTGTCCCTGGAAAAACCCCTAAGGGAAAACCAGTTCTACAGATGGAAAATATATTAATCTTCAGCAATATAAGAGTTACAAAAGATTCCTTGCCTCTTACTGGCAGATCTCCGATAAACTCCTAATATCTCCCGCTGATATCCCCCACTGCGCCCTTGCTCCCACTGCAAGAATATTTGCTATCATTGCAAATACATTTGCTTTCACTGCAAATGATTTTTTCACAACTTGATATTTTTCAAATGCCCCCTAGCCCCCCTTTTATACTACTCTCGCTGAAAAATCAACGGCCGAGATTGATCTCAATTAACAGCTGAGATTAAAAAGGAACTCAACAACCAAAACTAAATTGGTTGTCAACAACTACCAATTAAATAAATATTTATTAAC
This sequence comes from Chamaecyparis obtusa, assembly GCA_027943335.1. Lineage (NCBI taxonomy): Eukaryota > Viridiplantae > Streptophyta > Pinopsida > Cupressales > Cupressaceae > Chamaecyparis > Chamaecyparis obtusa. Next base: position 1,022,315 of record BSBK01006266.1, on the reverse strand, counting down.
CTAAGCATTCTCAGGAAAACAAATATTAATTAATCAGGGCAAACGACTTTCTCGCTACATAACTAACACTCCCTCTTAGCGAGGAAGCTATTCTACATAACACCCAACTTATCTCTGAAGAAGATAAATTTTGTCTTCCCTAATGCCTTCGTCAGAATGTCTGCTACCTGCTCCTCTGTAGGTATGTACTGTAGCTGAACAATCCCTCTTTGTACACAATCTCTGATAAAGTGATATCTGATGTCTATATGTTTAAACCTATCATGAAAAACTAGATTCTCAGACAACTTGATGCAACTCTGATTGTCACAGTGTATCATAGTAGTCTCAACTCTCTGACCAAACAAGGCTACTAATAACTTCTAAAGCCATATAGCTTCACATGTTGCCATGCTAGCTGCTATGTATTCTGCTTCTACTGAACTCGGAGCCATAGACTTCTGCTTCCTACTGAACCAAGCAACAACTCCTAATCCCAACCTGAAAAAACACCATGAAGTGCTCCTTTTGTCCGTTGTACTACCTGCCCAATCTGCATCAGTATAGCCCATCAACCTGATACTTTCACTCCGAACATATCTGATCCCGTACAAAACTGTACCACGCAAGTAATGCAAGACATGCTTAGTCGTTGTCCGATGCACTCTCTTTGGCTCAACCATGAACTGACTAAGAGATTTTACTGCAAAAGCTATGTCTGGCCTAGTGTTGACCAGATACATAAGTGAACCAATCAACTGTTTGTATAAGGAGGGATCTACATCTTTTTCCTTTGAAGTGTTTACCTTCCTCCAATTTGTGATCATAGGTGTCGACATGGCTTTGCAATATTCCATCTCGAATCTCTTCAAGATTTCAATGCAATATTTCTCTTGCCCAAAGAAAATTTCTCCATCTGTCTACCACACCTCCATGCCTAGAAAGTAGTCCATAAGTCCCAAATCCTTCATCTTGAACTCTGCTGCAAGATCCCTCTTGCACTCCTCTATGAGCCCTAGTGAACATGTTAGAAACAAGTCATCTACATATAGAACAAGAATGAGAACCTCACCCCCAACCACCAAGTAGTAGAGGTTAGCATCTGCCTCACTCTTCACAAAGCCCATTCCTTGCAAGTATGTATCAATGCACTCATACCAAGCTCTGGGAGCTTGCTTGAGTCTATACAAAGCTCTCTTTAATCTACACATGTGGGTCTCTTTACTATGTGCTACAAAGCCTTCTGGTTGCTCTATGTATACCTCCTCCTTCAATTCACCATTAAGGAATGTTGTCTTGACATCTATTTGATGGATCTGCCATCCCATCTGTGCTACAAATTAGATCACATCTCGAATAGTAGTATACCTGGCCACTGGAGCAAATGTCTCCTCATAGTCTATTCCCTCCTTTTGAGAAAACCCCTTTGCCACAAACCTTGGCTTGTATTTCTTGATGCTACCATCTACACTGTGTTTGATCTTGTAGATCTAGCGTGATCCAACCACTACCCTATCTATTGGTCTAGGCACTATCTCCCACACGTCGTTCTACATTATTAAGGTATATTCCTCAACCATCACATCTCACCACACTTGATGTTGTGCAGCCTCCTGATAACTAGAAGGCTCACTATCTACCAACTAACTGACTAAAGCCACATAGTCATTGAACTTGGCTAGTTGTCTCTTTTGTCTCATACTCCTCCTAGGAGCTCCCACAACCTCCTAAGTATCCCTTTGAGTCTCTTGAACCTCACAGTTCCCACTACCAACTATAGAGGATGGAATATCAACCTCTATGTCTTCTTGATGCACATCCTCCTACACCGATTTCTCCATATTTTGTGAATCTCCACCACCTGAGCCTATTCTTGTACTAGTAACTGTACGTGGGCTTTGATGCCCTTGACTTGGCGAAGTTATCCTTGGAGCTTCTATTGGCTACTCACTCTGATCTTCTGCTAGAAAATCTCTAGACCTCCTGAATGCCTTGTCCTCCATGAACTTGACATCACGTCTAACTATAATTCTTATAGTCCCTGGAATAAAAATCCTATATGTCTTTGAGGTTTCACTGTACCCAACAAAGTACCCCCTCTCTGTAGTCTAATCTAACTTGGTACAAGTATCACTTGGAATATAACAATATGCCAAACTACCAAATATTCTAAAATGACTAACATCAGGCTTCTTACCTATGAAAGCTTCCTCTGGTGTCATCTTCCCTAGTACCTTGTGTGGAACTTTGTTCTGAATGTAGACTATTGTACTACATGCTTCTACCCATAAGTAGCAAGGCATGTCCTGATCATGTAGCATAGCCCTTGCTGCCTCTGTTATAGAATGGTTCTTTCTCTCAGCAACTCCATTCTATTGCAGATTGTAAGGAACAGTCCACTCTCTCTTGATTCCTTCTCTAGTACAGAACTCCTAGAATTTATTTCCTTTGTACTCCCCTCCATTTTCTGACCAAAGAAATTTTATCTTCCTTCCCGTCGAGTTCTCTACAAGAGGCTTGAACTCTTGGAATCGACTGAAAACCTCATCCTTGGTCTTCAAGAAGTATATCCAAGTCTTCGTGGAGAAATCATCAATAAAAGTAACATAGTACTCATAGTCTCTAACAGATTTTGTCGACATCGGTCCACAAACATCTAAATGTACTACATCAAGAACACCTTCAAATCTGGTCTCACTCCTTGGAAAAGGTGCTTTTGCAAACTTCCCCAACACACATCCCTTACACACATCATCATGTTTTGTGCTCACTTCTGGAACTCCTATCACTATCTCACGAAGCAATTTAAGTGCTCCATGATGAATATGGCCCATCCTCCTATGCCAAAGCTCTCCAAGATCTCTAGGACTATAGTTTCTCATGAGTGCCTTAGGAGTATCAAATTGTAGCCTATAAAGGTGACCACTCCTAACTCCAATGGTTATGGGTGACTTCCACTCCTTGTGCTTGATCAACACATGTTCCCCTTTAAAGAGTACATTATACCCCCTATCCTGAAGAATAGATACAGAAATCAAATTCATACCTAAGCCTGGCACATGCAACGCATCATGAAGGGGAATAATCTTCTCATTCTCCCTCTAAAACTGAACAGTTCCTTTCCCAATTGAATTGAGTTTGGACAAGTTTCCCATAGAGATCTGGGTACTGGTGTTCTCCTCCTTATAACTGGAGAAGCACTCTCTAACTCCTATCATATGAAATGATGCCCCACTATCTATATACCAAACACATTATGAGGTTGAGCTGACCATACAAGCTATGAGTGAAAAATCATCTTCTAGTCTACTAGAGAGATCTTCAACCATTGCTGAAGCTGCCACCTACTTCTTACCCTTCTTCTCATTCTTCTTCCTTTCTGGGCAATCACTGACATAGTGACCATATTCTTGACAACCAAAACACTTGATCTTTGATAGGTCCTTCTTCTTCTTCTCACTTTGGGAATTAGATCCTTTGTTAGACCCCTTCTTGGCTTTCCCTTTCCCCACTAGGGCAACGTTTTCTTGTTCCACTTCACTTTGTTGAGTCTTATTGGCCCCATTGACAAGACTTAGTCAAAACTCCTCTTGAGTGAAATCGCTCCATAGTTGATCCCAACTTGGTAAGGTGTCTCATCCACTAACAACTTGAACAAAGACACTCCACTACTTAGTAAACCCATTTAGGGCTATTCTCACTAGCTCATCATCACTAGGGTTATCTCCAATAGTTGTTAACTCATCCTTGACAAGTCTAAGCCTTGTGAGGTAACTTGTCATGTCTTCTCCCTTATTCATTCAGGTATTCTTCAACTTATCTCTGAGAGTCATCTTCCTATTAGTGGTCACATTCTGGTATAGATTCAGAATGGCATCCCACATCTTCTTCATCGTATCTAACTCTGAGATATGCGGAATAATATGATCCTTGACACCATCAAGGATTATCCTCGCCTTGGCATCATCCTTCTTGTATGCTGCAAGTTGAGTTGCATCTAAAGGTACAACTACAACACTGGTAAGATAATTCTTGATACCATTCTCTTCCAACACTAAAGAAATTCTGGCCTTCCACACACCAAAATTTGAGGCACCATCCAATCTGTCCTGATCTCTCAAACTAGTTGAAGCCATCTCAAAGGATAAAAGAATAATACTTTCAAAGTGATCAACTAGGTTTTATAAACCCTCAAAATCTTTCCTTTCCTAGGGTAAACCTTTTCTACCCTCAAGATTGCTCTGATACCATGTGAAAATTAACTATTGCAATCACTGATTGTTAATCTCCTATCTTGAAAGATTATTTAACTACCAAAACTAATTTACAGCCAAATATTGAATAACAACACAATTGCAACTTCACAAAAATAAATGCAGAAATAAATTTGAACACAATGACACAATATTTTTAGACAAAATTGTCCCTGGAAAAACCCCCAAGGGAAAACCAGTTCTACAGATGGAAAATATATTAATCTTCAGCAATATAAGAGTTACAAAAGATTCCTTGCCTCTTACTGGTAGATCTTCGATAAACTCCTAATATCTCCCGTTGATATCCCCCACTGCTATCCCAATGCTCCTACTGCACCCTTGCTCTCACTGCAAGAATATTTGCTATCACTGCAAATACATTTTCTTTCACTGCAAATGATTTCTTCACAACTTGATATTTTCCAAATGCTCCCTAGCCCCCCTTTTATACTACTCTGGCTGAAAAATCAACGGCCGAGATTGATCTCAATTAATGGCTGAGATTAAAAAGGAACTCAACAACCAAAACTAAATTGGTTGTCAACAACTACCAATTAAATAAATAGTTATTAACCTAAGCATTCTCAGGAAAACAAATATTAATTAATCAGGGAAAATGGCTTTCTCGCTACATAACTAACAGTGGGAGTCTATCAAACTAGCAGAGGAGTGTCTTCTATCATTTCTTATGATGTTTTCAACTCTATAGTTGGAGGATGTGATGGGTTTTATACTTACGATTCCTTTATTAATGCTGCTAATGCTTTCAATGGCTTTGGCACATCTGGCTCTTCTGATGTTAATAAGAGGGAAATCACCGCCTTCTTTGCTAATGCTGCCCATGAGACTGGAGGTAATATTTGGATTACAGTCTGATTTATTGTTATGTTGTTTTCTATTTATTTTCAGTTTATGGAATCATCAGTTTATTTTTACGTTGTGTGTATTGGATAAAATAGTGTTGGACTGCGATGCATCCAACACTCAATATCCCTGCAACTCCAACAAGAGTTATCATGGCAGAGGCCCTCTGCAACTTTCATGGTTAGCAACCATTTTCAATTCCTACATTATTTTTCACATTTTAATCAATCAAATATTCTAATATCACTCTCTATAGCTAAGCCATGGTGATTAACACTTGGTGATCATCACTGGTCATGAAACTACCTTCAATTTGATGGGTTGAACAACCCAAAAATTGTGGGCACTGATTTGACCATCTCATTTAAGATGGCAGTGTGGTTTTGGATGGTGAACAGCCAATGTCATACAGCATTCACATCTGGCCAAGGCTTCAAAGCCATGATTAGAGCTATCAATAGCATGGAATGCGATGGTGGAAATGATGCAACACTAAGCAGTAGAGTGAATTACTTCCAGAAGTTTTTCCAGCAACTCAACGTCGACCTAGGATCAAATCTACGATGTTAATTTGCCTTCTCTATCCTACATAGTTAATTTGTAGAATAAGGTAGTGATGCCAATAATATGTAATGGCTCTGCATCCTGATGAGAATGTCAGAGTTTGTGAAGGCCAATCCTTCCACTCTACCTGCATCCTCAAGATGTCTTTACCATTTCCTCTTCCCCTTTGACTGCGATGCTTAATATAGATTATTTTGTGCATGTAAAAGATATATCACATAGAGCTGATGTAACAGAGATTGTTCTGAGATAATAAAATTTGATATGCCCTGGCTTGAAGAGTGGATGTAGTTCATTCTGAACGAACCACTATAATCTCTGTGTTTGTGTCTATGTATTTTAATCTCTTATTTTTCTATTCTATTTTAAAAATTTTGTCTGTAATTACTTTCAACAATTGGTATCAAAGCTGGGAAAGCTCATTTTTTATTCTTTTGGAAATCGGTGAAGAATGGATGAGGCAAACAAATGGAAGATTGAAAAATTTGTAGGGCAGAACTTCGGGCTCTGGAAAGTGCAGATAGAGTCTATGCTTATCAAGAAGGATTTGCAACTTGCTTTACTTGGAAAAACCAAGGGTAAATGGTCTTTATCAGATGAAGACTGGCTGAAGATCAATCAGAAAGCAAAGGCAACGATTTTCTTATCTCTATCAAGCAATGTTCTCTTCAATTTTTCGACAGAGCCAACAAAAAAAGAGCTATGGGATAAGTTATCTTCATTATATGAGATAGCTTTAGCATTGAACAAAGTATTTATCATGAAGAAGTTATATAATCTAAAAATGAAAGAAGGAGGAGTGATATCGAATCATCTCAACGAGTTCAATACATTAGTTACTCAGCTAACTTCAATTGGCATCCCATTAGATAATGAAATAAAGGTGATCCTATTATTATGCTCACTTTTGAATAGTTGGGAAGGTGTAGTAATGGATGTGAGCACTTCAGTTGCAGCCAAGAGAAAGCTCAAATTTGATGAAGTTGCAGCCACACTACTGAGTGAAGACATGCGATGGAAGCATCAAGAACCCTCTTCCGGTGATGCTATAAGAGTAGTGAGCACAAAAAATAGAGGTAGAAGTCATAAGAGAGGAAGAAATAATAATAATAATAATAATGGAAGAGGTAGATCAAATAATCACTCGAAATCGATAAGAAGAAATGGCACTTGCTGGTTTTGTGGAAAATCTGGGCACACAAAGAAGCAATGCTGGAATTACAAAAAGGCTCAAAATAAAGTTATCAATGATGGCGTTAATGTTGTAATGGATGGAGCCTTGGTACTTGTAGTCGGTGACATAGATTCAAGCTCATGGGTTCTTGATTCCAGTGCCTCACTTCATGCTACTCCATGTCAGAGTGCTTTCACAAATTACCACAAAGGTATGTATGGCAAAGTTTTTCTTGGGGATAACAAAGAATGTGACATTGTCGGCAAAGGGGATATTTTATTGTTGCTGAAAAATGGAAGTAAATGGCCTCTAAAATATGTTAGGCATGTTCCTACACTTAAGCATAATCTGATTTCAGTTAGTCAGTTATATACACAAGGTTGTAATGTTAGTTTTGATCTCACTTCTTGGAAAGTGTCCAAAGGTTAATTAATTTTAGCGAAAGGGCAGAAAACTGGAAGTTTATACACATTAGAATGTAATGGTGAAGTGGGAGCAGCCATGGTGGCTGTGGATAACAATACTGAACTTTGGCATAAAAGGTTTGGTCATATGAGCAAAATGGGTCTTGAAGTCATGCTTTGAAGAGACCAACTTTCGGGTCTTAAATCAGTTGATTTGGAACTATGTGAGCATTGTCTTTATGAAAAGAAAAATCACACCAACTTCGTAAGGACGGGTCATGAGAAGAAATCATCTCCATTAGAGCTCATTCATTCCAATGTTTTCGATCCTACGGAGGTAACTTCTATCGGTGGTGCTAATTATTTTGTCACATTTCTTGATGATTGCACTCGCAAAGTCTGGGTTTACATGCTGAATAAGAAATCTGAAGTATTTTTAAAATTTAAAAGCTTTAAGGCTATGGTGGAAAATTAGATTGGAAGAAAGATAAAATATTTACTGATGGACAATGGCAGTGAGTATTGCTCTTTGGAGTTTGTTCTTTTTTGTGCAGATCATGGCATTCGGAGGATTAAAACAGTCCCCTATACACCTCAAGAAAATGGTGCATTTGAGAGGTTAAATCGAACTATTCTAGAACGAGCTCGGTGTATGTGTCAAATACTGGTTTGGGGAAGGAATTTTAGGTAGAGGCATTTAATATAGTGGTTTATTTAATAAACTGAGTTCCTTCGTCACGTCTGGATTTTGATATTCTGAAAGAAAGGTGGACTATTAAGAGAATTTCTTTTTCTCATTTGTGTTTCTTTGGATGCAGTGCATATGCTCACATTAATAAGGAGCAGAGAACGAAGTTGGATTTCAAATCCAAAAGATGCGTATTTTTGGGGTACGGTGAAGATCAGTTTGGCTTTCAGCTTTGGGATCCGGTCACTCACAAAGTGATTCACAGTCAAGATGTTGTATTTAATGAGAAATCTTTCTCAGGTTTGCAAACCTAGAATTCCACTTCTGATGATTTCATTAAAATTGATTTTCTAAATAATGGAAGTCATGTACAGAGATCTTCCCATGTTACTTTCCATCCCTCAACTGCTATTAACCCCCCAGGAAATGTAACTTCCTCCTCACTCTCTACTCCTATGCCAATTCAACTCTCCATGCAGCTTGCCATTGTCTCCACGCTGCCAATTTTCACAAACTATCCACAACCCCCTCTAATTCCCACGTGGGCAGGACAGTCACCGCTAGCTATTGGAGCTATTGCAAGGCAAAATCCCTCTACCATAGGGCATTCTACTCTATCCCTCATGCAACCCCTGCAACATCCCTCTCCAGTGCCTCCCCCCACACCAAACACTGCTACATGGGATGATAAATCCCCCATGCAGCATCCCCATGTCTCCTCTACGCGGGACTCTCAACCGCAGGAAGATGGAGAGCAGCCTATGCCCCTTGCTGCTTCCTTCCCATGTTTTCCCAAGTCACACATGGACCATGGTCCACCATACATGACACAAACTTTGCACAGTGTGGAATTGGGTCCAAATTCCACAGTCCTCCACCACTACAGTCAACCTCCTATGGCATTCAGATTACCAGATCAACCATATGTTAGTCAGATACATGGCATTCAAAATACAAAGGCTACTGGTCCTCTTCAAACTCCTAAAATTGATCAAAATATTCATCTACGGAGGTCTACCAAAGAGAGAAAGCGTCCAAAGAAATTTGATGATTATGAGCTATTATTTTCCTTGTGCTTTGATTAGGTAGAGCCACAAACCTTCAAGCAAGTGTGTATTGATGTTAATTCATTGTTCTAGATGGATGCCATGAAAGATGAAATGGATTCTTTACACACAAATTGGACTTGGGAATTGGTTCACTCTTCCGCCAAACTGTAAAGCTTTGAAAAATAAATGGGTCTATCACATAAAAGAGGAAGAAGGAGGTCAAAAGAGATACAAGGCCAGATTGGTAATGAAGGGATTCGCTTAACAAAAAGGTGTGGACTTCAATGAGATTTTTTCTCCAGTGGATAAAATGCAGACTATTCATTTGGTACTAGGCATGGCAGTAGCATGGGACCTTGAGCTTGAGCAACTTGATGTCAAAATAGCATTTTTACATGGGGACATTGTTGAAGAGTTATATATGGAACAATCAAAAGGCTTTGTAAAACAGGGGTAGGAACATTTGTATTACAAATTAAAGAGGAATCTATATAGGATGAAGCAAGCCTCGTGCCAATGGTATTTAAAGTTTCATAACTTCATGACTCAGCAAGGTTTTGCTCATTGTGAAGTAGACCCATGTGTCTACTTCAAAAGGCTTCCAACTGGTGAGTTTTTTATCTTGCTATTGTATTTTGATGATATGTTGACTATTGGTAATAGTATGAGAGTCATTCATGAGCTGAAGACACATTTGGCTCTTCGTTTTACCATGAAAGATTTAGGGGCAGCGAAGAGGATTCTTGGGATGGATATAATCTGAGATCGACATAAGAGAGAAATTAAGTTATCTCAAGAAAAATACATTCTTAAAGTTTTAGAAAAATTTAATATGTCAAGTGCAAAATCAATTGCCACTCCATTGGCCGATAACTTTCAATTGTCTTATAAAATGTGTCCTTCCACTCAGGAAGAAAAATATGAGATGGCTGGTATTCCTTATTCTTCAGCAGTTGGGAGTTTAATGTACGCCATGGTTAGCACACGCCCAGACATTGCTCATGCAATGGGAGTTATGAGTGGTTTTATGAGTAATCCAGGTAAAACTCATTGGCAAGCAGTTCAATGGACTCTTCAGTATTTGAGAGGCACTTCTTCTCATGTTTTATGTTTTAACAGTAAGACCCATTATATTTGTGGATATGCTGATTTTGATATGGCTAGAGATTTAGATTCAAGGAGGTCAACAACAGGCTATGTGTTTACTTTTTTTGGGGCAGCAATTAGCTGGACTTCTCAAAAGAAACAAGTGGTTTCTCTTTCCTCCACTGGGGCTGAATACATTTCTCTCGCTGAGGGAGCTAAAGAGCTGATATGGTTACAGTGATTGTTTGCAGAGTTGTGATTTAAACAATCCACATTTACTCTATTCTCTAATAGCAACAGCACCATTCATTTGGCCAAAAATTCAGCTTTCCACAATTGCACAAAGCATATAGAAACCAGATTTCACTTCATCAGTCATGCTCTTGAAGAGGGAAGACTATAGTTAGAGAAGATTGATACAAAGGTCAATCCGGCTGATGCGTTCACCAAGGTTGTACCGTGAGAGAAGTTTGAATTCTGTAGAGCTTCTCTCAGCATTGTGATGACATAGCCATAAGCACCAAGCTGGGGATATCATGATGCATCTCATATCATAGAACTAATTGGACTTCAAGTGGGAGATTGTAATGGCTCTACATCCTAACGAGAATGTTAGAGTTTGTGAAGGCCAATCCCTCCACTCTACCTACATCCTCAAGATGCCTTTACCGTTTCCTCTTCCCCCTTTGACTACGATGCTTAATATAGATTATTATGTGCATGTAAAAGATATATCACATAGAGCTGTTGTAACAGAGATTGTTATGAGATAATAAAATTTGATATGCCCTGGCTTGAAGAGTGAATGTAGTTCATTCTGAATGAACCACTATAATCTCTATGTTTGTGTCTATGTATTTTAATCTCTTATTTTTCTATTCTATTTTAAACTTTTTGTCTGCAATTACTTTCAACATAATAAAAAAAATAGGGCATAGGTAGTCTCCATCTTAATGCAGCTCTATGAGGTCGATAGTAGAATAAGTGTAATGATTTCATACTGAGATCAGTTTTATAGATATATTTGATGTTTGAACTAATGCTCTTTTCCAATTAATAAAGGTGCATGATAAATAATGCGTTAACAAGCATCAGATTTGTTTGTTTGCTTTGAGAATTAGCCTAGGTGTAATTTTTTGAGATCTTTTCTTAACATAATTTCATTTATTATTATATAAATTAGGTCATGATAAATTTCACTCTTTAAATACACTTTTAAATATACTATTATCATTCAGGGTTATATTTATATTTTTAAATATTAATTTATGTAAAATAAGTCTATAGATATCAAACATTCAAAAAAAAAAAGATATCAAGCATTCATAAATATAAATAAATCATCAAATTCTCATGATCCTACACAAAAGCTATGTGCTTTAAAGAATGTTGATGACATATATAATGATGACTAATTCAAATAATTTGATGGTGAATTAATACTTTAAAGAAAAATAGAAAATTCAAATTTTCTAATTTATAGTAAATACTTAGTATTTGTTATTTCAATTTATACTAATTCTTAAATGATAAAATGAACAACTTGAAAAAGCTAGTTTTCTTAAAATGCAAAGCTACCATTTTCTTAAAATGCAAAAGTATCATTTCTCTAATATCATAATAATTATGTGATTAATATTTTAACTAAATTTTAAAATATTTTAAATACATTAAAAATTTAATGTTACTAAGTGAAATTATATTTTAACTAAATGCAATACTGTCATTTTCTTCCATGACTAGATATAATAAAGTATTATTAGTACTTGTTGGTAGGCTAAGCAAGTACTATTGCATCATTTTATGGATTTCCTCTCTTAACTAGTGATTAAAAAATTCTATTTCTACCAATTAAAATCTATTATTTTTATTAAATCTTATTACAAAATTAATAATTTGTATAGTATACATGCACATTTTTTATGTTTATAATTCAATGAAATTAATTTACAACTTTCCTATTGACTGAAAAAATTAGCCTCTTATACAAGTATTTTGTGGAAGCACTACCTCTATTATAATTTTCAAGGTAATATTATAGGGACACGCTACCCACATCTAGAAAATTACCACAAAATTACCATTAGATTTCTATTCTTAAAATTTATTATCTAAAATTATTCTCCTGTTTGCTCTTAAATTAATATTTTTAGAATAATTTATTTACTAATCAAATTTCTATTTCTAAACTATATATTAAAATGACAAAATAATTTAACTAATTGAAATAATTATTCTCTTCTTTATATTTTTTAATTCTATTACAATATTATATTATTTGCTACTATGTAGTATCTTTTATATTTTTTTTAATATGTTTAGAAATATTTTTACCATTTTTTTAAAATGTAAAAGAATCAGTTTTTGGAATAACATAATTTTGAAATTAATATTTTAATCAAATATAAAATGTTTTTTAAATATATTAAAAATTAATATTATTAAGTAAAATTATATTTTAAATCATTTTCTTCCATGACTCTATATTTTCTTTGACATAATAAAGTATTATTCATATTATAATTTAATATGTTTAAAAACATTTCAAAAGATTTTAAATCTCTCCTTAATGAAAGTAATAATGTCAAGGAAAAAGATTAAATTGATCTACATGCAAAAGTGATTTTAAATCTTGGATTTCACAACAAAGGTGATAGGGGAGAAGATGTTGAAAAGGCTTGTGTAATTTTTATTATGACATCCAACTAGATTACTAATTTTGCTTATTTTATTTCAAAACATTTATTTGTTAACATTTCTAGGATGAGACAAATTGTAATTTATGTTCACAATGCACCGAATTTAGCTTCAATGTACATATGAGCCTCAGATCTATTTTGAAAACTAAGAGATATTCTTTGCAAGAACTTTATTCAATTATAATATCTATTTATTAATCATAGATGTCATTTTGAGTTGTAGAGTTTTTAGAAAGTACCTAGTGTCATTCAATTTTTAAAATAAAATATACATATTTTTTTTGGTTTTGGGGTAGGGTATCATTAATAGAAGCCTAGTATATTTGGAAAAAACTAATTCAATTAAAGATTTGATGGTTCCATAATCCATAGTTTCTTTAAAAATGGTTTTGGAGACAATGAGCGATCTTATAAATACTACACAACATTTTCAAAAGCCTTTTTGTAAACACATCAATTTCTTCAACAATAGTGTGAAATCATGACTTGATACATACGGATAAGGCATATTTTGTTAGTTGACACAAATGTCTCTAGAGAAATCAAGATTCATCAAAACTTATCAAAACTTTGGGTTTCATTCCCCTAGCCATATCTTCTCGCATACTTCTTGCACCAGATTTGAATGAGGCAGTTTTGTCAAACAGGAGTTCTCAATCCAAGGCATACAAGTGTAATAAACAGTGGTTCCTTATGTCATTTTTACCATTGCCTTTCGCATTATCATGTCTACTACAGTCCAGATCATTAGCCTTTTGCATTCTCATTTTTGTTACAACTATGTGATGGTATTATTTCGCAACTATTGAAATATAATGGTAGATTCTTCTTATGTCTTTTGTCATTCAAATGTAATTTTCATGTTTTTTTTCAAATAAGTCAAATGTTTTTATTGAAGTTTTTGCAACTATGGGAAGCCTCTCGACTTAAATATTATGTTTAATAATATTATTTCGTTTAAAATATTAAAATTAATTTTAATAAATATAATAATATAATTATTGATTATTTTTATAAATATTTTCTTTATATGTTAAAGTGTAAAACATATGTGACTCTATATAAAATATCAAATGAATCAATATAAATAAATAGTTTTGGGAATAATCTAGTTTCAATATATTTTTTCATACAAAATTTAGAATTATGATTAAAATGAACTAAAATATGTGCGACATATTTTTTAGAAAATTTTCTTAATTAGCGTCTTCTACATAACCTACAAAGTAATGAAGGAAATACATTGTCAGATCATGTGAAAAAAAAAAGTCTAGCGCAAATGCGATATAAAGAAGTAAACATAACAACAATAAAACACTACAAGTTGAGTAATTACTCTAATTGTCCATGATGGATAGGACTAATTGAATATACCTTTATTTTTTGAAAAATATTTTACTAACCTCTTTTTGGTTGATTAAAATTTATTTTGATGCATTGCCCGTGACAAAATAGTGCAATTTTTTTTATGAGTGGTGTAACTATAAACTTTTTGAATGTGATCATTTTCTCATATAGGCGACAATTACATTTTTTATCTTATTTTAAACTACTAAAAATATTAAATGCTCAATACTAAATAAAAAATGTCAAGTTAGCCCAGATTTATCATGTATGTTAAACATAACACCCACATGCTCTATCAAGCTACATTTGTTGATCAAAAGGTGGAATTATTGTGATAAAATATTATGAAATTATGTTACAAATTTGAAATTTACTAATTTAACAAGGATTTCCATATAGTTAAAAGAAGTATGTGATTGAAACATCAAGAGTGGAGATAAATCATCACAATACTTCTTATCTTTCCTTAGTAATTATTTATGTATATTTGAATTAAAATTAATAATATTTTAAATAAATAAACACCTTCATTTATTATTTAATTAGAATTTACAATATTTAATATGTAAATAAGTCAAGATCTTTCTTTACTTATTACCATTCTAATATTTTGATGTGAATAGAGGTAGTAGCTAACTAGTTCCACTACTAGGTATTTTTCCTTATTAATTTACTTAGGGTACATATAGGGTATTATCACCTTATGTCTAATATCATAAGCTTAATAAAGTTTTAATAAATTATGATATCATATGTTTCACCATGACCAATATAACCAATAGATTCTTATATAATCTCTATTGTATAACTAGTCATTCATTATATATTTGAATTTATCAATAGGAATATAGTTTATTTTTGTCATATTGATATATACTCATTTCATTTTGTTTTCTATTAGACATCTTATGGATATCTTGATAGAAATAAGATAGCACACACAACTGAGAGGGGGGGAGGGGGTGGTGTAGTTGAATCATTTTTTTCCAAAACAGTTGTGCCTAAACCAAAACTTAATAATGCTCAACTTCCTTACTTAGATGCACAAAGATAAACATGTTCAACAACTGAACCATCAACACAAGAATACACAACACTAGAATTTTTTGTGTGGAAACCCGATTAAGGGAAAAAACCACAGTAGGGATAAAACCCACAAGATGATGTACTA
This sequence comes from Chamaecyparis obtusa, assembly GCA_027943335.1. Lineage (NCBI taxonomy): Eukaryota > Viridiplantae > Streptophyta > Pinopsida > Cupressales > Cupressaceae > Chamaecyparis > Chamaecyparis obtusa. Next base: position 1,007,034 of record BSBK01006266.1, on the reverse strand, counting down.
GCACATATAACCTTGTTAAAGGTACAATGGGGAAGGCACGTGCCTTCAAGCTCACTACCTAGAGCTCACTGCTTAAATAAAATTAAGGAAATAACCATTGGACAACAACCTAAAATACAACTAGGGCTACAACCCCAAAAATGAACTACAATCCACTATAGACAACAATCCACTAATTAAGTGAACTAACTAATGGCATCTTAGACACACCAATATATATCCTATGAAGTACAAATTGGTTCTAGATTTATTTTAGATTCCACTCATACCTCTTCGGACATTATATCACTTCATCTAGCATCTCACACATCCATCCCAAATATTCACAATTACAAATGATCTTATCTTTAAATACATTACATCATCTCATTACAACTAGGTCATCTAAGGACCTAATTACAAAATATTATAAAGAGTAATACAAAAACCTCAATGTGATGCAAGACATGTTGTCTAAGAGATAGAAAAGATCCAAATCTCCATTCATGAATGCACCACGATCCAAAGATCACGCCTCAAATCTTCACAACACGCTAACTCACCAAGTTGGACAAGAACACCACATGCCATAGGAAAATCACTAAATTCAATCACACAACTGAATGAGATCCACCAACATGAATAGAACATGATATAGAAACATCAGCAAGAAACATGAATTACGACAACAACAACACAAACATCTTTGTCTCAGAATTCACAACTGTCTCTTCATTATTCATCAACAACACTAAATATCAACCTCTGTCACAAAAGAAGAATAACTTGTCAACACCCAAATCATGAACCATCTAAGCTGAGAACAAACATCAATGTTTTGAATTCACTACCAAGTTAGCAACCAAAGATACTGCATAATGTATTCTCACCAGTCCAAAAACTACAATATTATCTCTACTAAAATAACTAGAAAACTATATTCTGATAGATCAATCATAACTACAATATTATCTCTACTAAAATAACAAGAAAACTATATTCTGATAGATCAATCATAACTTTCTCAAATCATATAGTGAACTTCTACAACTTGACCAAGATCAAGTACAAACATTCCACAACACATCTCTAGCTTCATAGGAATTGATATCAAATACATTGTCCATACCGAACTAGAGCTTCAACTGAACAAACTAGGAAACTCTCAAGAATAAAGAAATATATTGACATCAATGACAAAAAATTAATGTCATTGTATATAAAAGGCCGTATACCATATTGCTTTGCACTTAAAGATTTATGTACATCACTCATTATTGAATCGACTTCATATAAATATATTCGTAAATGGCTTTGTACCTCATGTAAAGACTTGTCACTAATAACAAATATCGTATACTAATAACAATTGTCATTTTATTATGTCAGCAATATCATTAATCAAATACGTGATTGATGTATATATGCTACGAACCTCATGATTTATATATAGATATTAAATATTGATACTTTCAACAATCAATTATTATTAATCGTTATAAAAAAAATTGAATTAATTATATATATATAATCAGTAAAGTTAAATTACTGATTATTAATCTTGTACATCAGAAGTTAATTATGATAACCATAATCAGTCAGTATAGAGTGAAGGATAGAATTAACATCTTTTACACATGTAACATCTTTTACCGCCAACACGTGTGTATATACGAGATCTGGACAAACACGATATTCTAAATATAACGGGAAAAATAAGATGACCATAACCAACGAGATTATAATCGTTAAACAAAATCCCTGTAATTCTAAAAGGTTGCATTTTCAATGCTTGGAAGTATTGTCAATTCAAATGTAAACTGAGGTTTATCCACAACGAATAAAAACAAGGAGTCATTGAGTGGATTGACATGGAAGTTGGAATCGTATACAATTTTTGTTTCTAATGTAATTTGTTGTTCATTTTAGTCAAAAGTTTGGTGTCAACCTCATTCTTCCGCGTAACTCAAGCTGTTTTTAGCAGTGGCGTATTTCAAAAACATACATCTTGATCTGAATAGGTTCTTAGGAGCCAAAATTTGTGGATGATTTTCTCGAATGCTGACAAAGTATCTTTGGACAGATCTACAAGTTCTAGATTTACCCAGAACCACAGAACAATTTTGTTGCGTTCTCTAGTGAGAGTCAGTTATCAAAATCTTGATTTTGACTAACATTGTATACACTAAATTATTTATCATCAATTACATTAAAATGATAAGTACAGTTAAGCTTTGGGAACTTCTACAAGATGATCTGTGTTGATTCAGTCGTGACATTTTGAAAAACTGTGCTGGAAAAAATAGTAGTCGTTTGAAAATGAGGAGCTCAATCTCCTGACTTGACTGATCTTGAGCTCCGTGAATGTTACGCAAAAATGTCTCTCACCGTGTAATACACGTAAGTAGACTACACTCATTATAAATAGGGTAGCAAATGGAGGAGAATAAACACGAAATGCGAGCCATGGCTACAGAAAACAGTAAGAGCAAGATCTTTTGGTCCTCCTCAGCATGTCTACTGCTTGTTTTATCAGTGTTAGTCGATGTGGGAGTCTGTCAAACTGGCGGAGGAGTGTCTTCTGTCGTTTCTTCCGATGTTTTCAACTCTATAGTTGGAGGATGCAATGGGTTCTATACTTACGATTCCTTCATTAATGCTGCTAATGCTTTCAATGGCTTTGGCACATCTGCCTCTTCTGATGTTAATAAGAGGGAAATCGCTGCCTTCTTTGCTAATGCTGCCCACGAGACTGGAGGTAATATTTGGATTACAGTCTGATTTATTGCTATGTTGTTTTCTATCTAGTTTAAGTTTATGTTGCTAGTAGAATTACTAATGAAGAGGAGGTTGTATGTATTGGATAAAATAGGGTTTTGCTTCATCGAAGAGCAGAATCCAGGCAGCAAATACTGCGATGCCTCCAACACTCAGTATCCCTGCAACCCCGACAAGAGTTATCATGGCAGAGGCCCTCTGCAGCTTTCATGGTCAGCAACCATTTTCAATTCCTCCATTAGTTTTCACATTTTATTCAATCAAATATTCTAATATCGCTCTGTATAGCTAAGCCATGGTAATTAATGCTTGGTGATGATGACAGGAACTATAACTACGGGGCGGCAGGAAACTACCTTCAATTTGATGGGCTGAACAATCCAGAAATTGTGGGCACTGATTCGACCATCTCATTCAAGACGGCGGTGTGGTTTTGGATGGTGAACAGCCAATGTCATACAGCAATCACGTCTGGCCAAGGCTTCGGAGCCACGATCAAAGCTATCAATAGCATGGAATGCAACGGTGGAAATGATGCAACAGTGAGCAGCAGAGTGAATTACTTCCAGAAGTTTTGCCAGCAACTCAACGTCGACCCAGGATCGAATCTGCGATGTTAATTTGCCTTCTCTGTCCTGCATAGTTAATTTGTAGAATAAGGCAGCGATGCCAATAATAAACAAAATAGGGCGTAGGTAGTCTCCATCTTAATGCAGCTCTATGAGGTCGATAGTACAATAAGTATAATGATTTCATACTGAGATCAGTTTTATAGATTATATTTGATGTTTGAACTAATGCTCTTTGCGAATTAATAAAGGTGAATGATAAATGTTAACAAGCATCAGATTTGTGTGTTTGCTTTGAGAATTAGATGTAATTTTCAGAGATGTTTTCTTAACATAATTTCATTTATTATTATATAAATTAAAGTCATAATAAATTTCATTCAATGAATACATTATTATCATTCAGGGCTATATTTATATTTTTAAATATAAATTTATGTAAAATAAGTCTATAAATATCAAATTTCAAGATATCTAACATTCATAAATATAAATAATTTATCAAATTCTCATGATCCTACATAAAAGATGTGTACTTTAAAGAATGCTGATGACAAATATATTGATGGCTAATTCAAATAATTTGATGATGAATTAATACTTAGAAAGAATCCAAATTTTCTAATTAATAGTAAATACTTAGTATTTGTAGTTTTAATTTATATGAATTTTTAAATGAACAACATGAAAAACCTAATTTTCTTAAAATGCAAAGCTACCATTTTTTTAAAATGCAAAAGTATCATTTTCCCAAATATCATAATAATTATGTGATTAATATTTTAACTAAATTTAAAAATATTTTAAATACATTAAAATTTAATGTTACTAAGGAACATTATATTTTAACTAAATGCAATATTGTCATTTTCTTCCATGACTATATTTTATTTGACATAATAAAGTATTATTAGTACTTGTTGATAGACTAAGCAAGTAGTATTGCATCATTTTATGGATTTCCTCTTTAAACTATGATTAAAAAATTAACCTCTTATACAAGGATTTTGTAGAAGCACTCCCACTATTACAATTTTCAAGGCATTATTATAGGGGCACACTCTCCCACATCTAGAAAATTACTAGAATACTTACCACCACATAATTGTCATTCATAAATAAATTTCTAAACATTTTAGTAACATCATAAAACTTATTTTCATATATAATGGCAAGTATATGTTTAACTCATTCACCGTGCCCTTAAAATAATTTGTATTTATTTTATACTTAATAAAATAATACTAAATATAACAATTATATTTATTTCAATTGATTGCAATATTGTATTATTTTAATATTATAATAGATTTATAAAATATTAATATTAATATTAATATTTTTTTATATTAGATATAGAGAAAAACCAAAAAAATACACCATGAAACCTAGAGACAAGGGAGGCTAGGCCTCAACCCATCCAACAGAGGTTTAGTATAGTGCTATAAATAGCAAGTATCGATATTTGGCCATGCCATGTAACCAACGAAATAGAAGAACATATTACAAGTGCACAATAGGAATCTACTCAACAAAATGAGAGGGCCCTCCATTCAAAGATCAGCGTTGAAGGATGTTGTCATGGTTATCAGCCCTGGTAGTCCATCCAAGAGGACCCTCCATCCAAATCACCTATTTTTTGTCAACAATTTGGGCCAACATAGAAAATTTGTCCACAGGCGGATCACAATTGTCTCTGATTTCTTGAAGGAGCTGATCAAGAGCCAGATTGAAAGTAAAGTGGCTAAACATACTTTTAGTAGCATGCCCATCCTTTAAAAGGTGAGTAAGCTTCCTCCTTTCAAGCCTCAAAGTAACAGAAATCTGCTCAACAACATGAGAAAAGGTGAGATTTTGAAAAGACTCAGTAAGGATTCTAGTTTTGCATGTTGTCTGGTGGGATTGGTGTCATGTGGATAGGAATTCTAGCGGGCTTGGGCTTAGGGATCTCAAGCTTCAAGGCATTTCTATTGTAGCCAAATGGATATTTCATGCCTTGGAAGAGTCAGAACCTTGGAAAATTTTGGTCAAGAACAATAGTGAAAGGGGTGTCCCTAGGAAGGCCAAATCATGGAAAGGGCTCCCATTCAATGACTTGGTTGCTGGAAACTTCTTGGTTGCTATGTAGGGCTCTAATGTGTTTAAAACTATCTGGAAAGCTTGGGAGTATGTTAGGGTCCACATGGTGGATACCAATGCCCTTAACCTTAACACTATCCATGGTGAGAGGTCGATTTGGTGGAACCTCTTTCATTTAAACAAACCCATGGCCCTTACTCAGGGCTGCTCGGTTAAGTCTTGGGCTGCTGCAGGTATCACTTCTCTTAGTGATATCTTTGAACATGATGAGCTTATTAGCTGGGACTCTATCAAAATCAAGTTTAACCTGCCTCTTTCGCAAAAAAGAAAAATAAATAATTTATATATTTAGGATATTAGATTTATATTCTTAAAATTTATTTTACATCATTTTATGGATTTCCTCTCTTAACTAGTGATTAAAAAATTCTATTTCTACCAATTAAAATCTATTATTTTTATTAAAATCATGTTAAAAAATCAATAATTTGTATAATATACATGCACATTTTTTATGTTTATAGTTCAACAAAATTAATTTACATCTTTTCTATTAGCTGAAAAATTATCCTCTTATATAGGAATTTTGTGGAAGCACTACCTCTATTATAATTTTTGAGGCAATATTATAGGGGCACTGTCCCACATCTAGAAAATTACCAAATACTTTACCGACACACAATTGCCACTACCATTCATAAATAAATTTGTGTACATTTTAGTACCATCATAAAACTATTTTTCATATATAACAACTTTTTATAGATTTATAAAATTGTAATATTTTAATTTTTTTTGTATTAAAAATCGAGGGATCAAAAGAGTTTATACAAAGAAAAAGAGAGGAAAAGCCTCAACCCACAAACATAGTATAACGAACCACTACATCGAAGAAGGTAAAAAGTTCACCAAGCTACAAGATATACAAAAATATTAGAGTAGGTAACAATTCTTGTGACAAAATTCAAAAAAGTGAGACTAGCAGATAAGTTTCTCCTATTGAAGAACTTCATCAAGATTTTCCACCCAAGTGGTCCAGCCAAGAGGACCCTCCATCCAGACCACCTTCTTCCACTCTAGAATCTGGGTAAGCATCTCGAGCTTGTCAAAGTAGGGACCTCTATTATCTTTGATATCTTTGATCAACTTCTTGAGTGCATCATCAAAGGCAGTCTGATTTTCCGCAATGCTGGCCCACTCAAAGCCATCTTTCATTTCAAAAATGAACATAGTAGCATGTTTGTCTCTGAGGAACCGCAACAACTTTTCCTTTTCCAAGTTCATCACACAACAAACCTGCACAACAATTTTAAAATGAATAAGTTTTCTAAGAAAACTAGTAAGAGACCTACCATTACTTTGAAACTTTTCCTCATTTCTAAATTTCCAAATTAACCAAAGGATGAATGAGGAAAGAATTTTCCAAAACAGATTAGCATCTTTTGTAAGGCCATGAATGCAGCTAGCAATAATATCAAGAGTAAAAACATGCTCAGTAAGAGATATTCCAAACATTGGCCAGACTTCTCTAGAAAAGATACAGTCAAAGAAAATGTGTCGCATAGTCTCAGGCATCCTACAAATAGAGAAAAGATCATAAGTAGCTAGGTGGTTCCTAATAGGCAACCTATCAAGCATGAGTTGTCCCTTGAAGCACTTGATCTTAGGGGGGATGGGAGATTTCCAAAATTTCTCAAAGGTTTTCTGCCAGTCAGAAGAGTTAGTGTCAAAATACCAAAGGGAGTTAATGTGATCAGTCACCAAGGTGTCATGGTTGAGCAGTTTATAAATATCCTTGGCTTTGACTTTAGAGAGAAGAGATCCATCTTTCCAACAGAATGAAAGGAATCGGTGAGAATCAAAATCAGTATTTTTGGGAAGGTTTAGGGGAGCACAAGCATTCTTAATCATGTTATAAGTTCTTTTGTGAGAATCCACAAGGCCATACTCACTACTAAGAGTCTCCCAACTAATGAGAGTATTCTACTCCAAGATGTCCAAAATACACTTAATGCCCTTATTAGACCAATGCCTAGCAAAGAATCCTTGGGTTAAGGTAAGGGGTTTATCATTATGGTAGAGGCTCCACAATATTGATCATTCCCCATGCAGGGTGTAACTATAATCAATGTTAGAGTTATCTATGAATCCATGCACATGCTCCCAAGCTTTCCATATGGACTTAAAGACCCAAGTTCCCTGGATGGACATAGAGAAATGACCAGCAACAAAATCACAGAATGGGAGGGCTTTCCAGGATTTGGCAGACTTAGGGACACCAAGTTGTATGTTGTTTCTAACAAGAATCTTCTAGGGTTCATTTACTTCTAGAGCATGAAAATCTATTTGGTAGCAAGGGACATTCCTTGCATCCTAAGATCCTTAAGACCCAGCCCTCCAAGCTTCTTGTCTATGAGACACCAGCTCCATTTGACCACCTAAGCCTTCCTTTTACCCTTACCATCAGACCACAGGAAATGTCTAATGGACTTTTGAATTTCAAAAATTTGGTAATTGCTAAACATCCAAGTAGAGGAATAGTATATACTGTAAGAGGAAAGGATCTTTTGGAAAACTTGGACCCTACCAGCAAGGGAGAGAACCCTATTGTTCCACTTATTGAGTGTCTTATCAATATTCTCTTTAACCCAAAGCCACATATCTTTAAGAGAGGGAGAAATAGAGAATGGGATACCAAGATATCTAACAATCTTATTAGGTCATCCCCAAGAATAGCCAAATTGTTGAAGCCAATCCGAGGGTTCCTCCTTCCACCCAAGCAAGGTATATTTGGAACTGGAGATACAGGCACCCAAGGCTCTCCCAAAGATGTCACTTGTTTTTGAGTGAGGCACTCAATGTTGTGTCTAGAGAGCTCCAAGAAGAGTGAAGTAATATTTTAATTTCAAAAAATATATGGTTTAATAGTATTGTATCATCCATTCATAGAAAAAGGCAGTGGTGCCAATAATTAACAAAATAGATCATGGGTAGTCTCCATCTCAATGCTCTACAAGGTCGATAGTACAATAAGTGTTCTGATTTCATACTGAGATTAGTTTTATAGATATATTTGATGTTTAAATTAGTGCTATTTTCAAATTAATAAAGGTGCATGATAAATAATGCATTAACAAGCATCAGATTTGTGTTAGTTTGCTTTCAGAATTAGGTATAATTTTCTGAGATGTTTTCTTAACATGATTTCATTTATTATTTAAATTAAAGTCATGATAAATTTCACTGATTAAATATTTATCAAACTATTATCCTTCAATGCAATAATTAAATACTATGTTTATTGGCATCATTTAGTTTTAAATATTAAAATAAATTTCAATAAATATAATTATTAATTATTTTTATAAATAAGTTTCTTTTTACATGTTTAAGTGTTAAATAAATGCGACTCTATAGAAAATATTAGATGAATCAATATAATATTTTTTAGAATAATCTAATTTCAATATATTTTTTATACAAAATCTAGAATTACGATCAAATTGAACCGAAATCTATATATATGGTGTATATTGGTGACAATAATCTTAATTAGTATCTTCTAGTACATAATCTACAAAGTAATGAAGGAAATACATTGTCAAATCTCGTGGCAAGAAAAAGCAAAGTGCAAATGAGAAAAAAAAGAAGCAAACGTAACAACAATAAAACACTATAGGTCGAATAATTACTCTTATTATCAATGATGGGTAGCACTAATTAAATATACCATTTAAATATATATATATATATATATATATCTATTACCAACCTACTTTTGGTTTATTAAAAATTATTATGATGCATTGCTTGTGACAAAATGGTGCAAAAAAATTTTATGAGTGGTGCAACTATTAACTTTTTTAATATAATCATTTTCTCATATAGTTAAAAGATGTGATTGAAACATCAAAAGTAGAGATAAATTGTCACAAAACTCCTTATCTTTCCTTAGTAATTATCTATGGATGTTTGAATTAGAATAATATTTTAAATAAATAAATACATTTATTTATTATTTAATTAAAATTTATAATATTTAATATGTAACTAACTCAAGATCTTTCATTACTTATTATCATTCTAATATTTGTTGATGTGAATAGGGGTATTAGCTAATTAGTTCCACTACTAGGTGCTCTTCCTTATTAATTTACTTAGGGTACACATAGGGTATTATAAATTTATGTCTAATATCATAAGCTTAATAAATTTTTAATAATATTATGATATCATATGTTTCACCATGGTATATAGAACAAATGGGTTTTTATATAATCTCTATTGTAGAACTGATAATTCATTATATATTTGCATTCATCGATAGGAATGTAGTTTATTTTTGTCATATTTATATTCTCATTTCATTGTGCTTTCTATTAGACCTCTCATGGCTATCTCTATAGCCAACTATTACATGTTTTTAGATAAATTTGGATACCTTTGGTTAGTTTTTGTGAGAGATTTTGAGTATAGATCTTGATACACCTTGAAAAATTTAGTATGCTTTTACCTTGCATTAAATAATGACTTGGATAATTTAAAAAACTTAACATAAATATTATATTATAGGGAGTCTTCCTTGCAAATTTGTATTACAAGTTTAAATTAGATCTTGTTGGTGAAATTTTTTTATCACCATTGATTTCAAAGTGTCCAAGTTAGTTTTTCTAACTATATAAAAAAATTTGAGAGGCAAACCTTAAGAAAACATCTATAGTAGGTCATACCTACTTTATAGGAATACTTGCACAATACCTACTATATAACATGGGTAGCTTAGAGGTGTCATGAGCATTGGAGATTGTGACCCTTACAACTACTATAAGCATGTATACCCTACAAGAATATTATTGTTAAACAACTAAAATAATTAGAGGGGGGAGATGAATTGGTATTCCCTAAAACATTGCAAATTTATCCTTCTTACATTCTGTTAGATTTTTAGGTGACTCTACAACACCCCCAAGATCAAATGAAAGGCCAAGATAACTTCCACAATAGAATGACAAGATAATTGCATTAAGATGCGAGAATGATATATTGATAATGGACATAATAAAAATATACATAATAGGCTTTCTTATATAGGAAAAGAAATAAGAGACTATGGATCATCCACCATTATGTAATGAACTATGTGCAATATGTAAAGGATGATAACGTGATATGTACACTAAAGGTGGATCTCACACATAAAGTGGAATGTGATAACAACTATCACCACCTAAAATAGAATTTATCTTACACCATATGCTAATATAGGTGCAAACTCCTAGGTGTCTTATATGTAAACTACTATGAAATGAATTATCCCAAGTAAGATTAAGTAAAGTGTAATTATAAATATTTAATTACACCAACAACTTCCCCCTTAAGTGCAAATCAGGGGATGCACTTAAATGGACAATAAAAGATGAGTCTTGGCTACTAGGCCATGTTAGCTACCCATGTACAATATGCAATGCAATGCAATAAATTCAAGAAATCTCTCATCAAGCAGAGAAAGGGAAAAAACCTCATGGGACAAAACTCTTCTCTAAGAAGAGAGATGAAAATACACAATATGCATGGATGGAGGAAGGAATCAAGACCCTTGGCAAGGACTACATAAATCATGTATATACAAGAAAGTATCCCTCTATAGGAAGGATAGTATGAGACATGATATCCCCCCCCCCCATAATGAAGAATCTCATGTAAAATTGGTGAGTGTTTTAAGATAAAACATAGTCCAATGCCTATAAAAACATTTTTCCCCTTGGGAAGAAGATGGACCAAGTACAAATGCAGGATTGATTCCCATTTTGGATAGGAATTAGGAAGTATAATCCAAATGAAGTATGATGATGGTGCCACAAACCAATCCATATCCAAATAAAAGGAGGAAGGAAGTCTCAAATTATGCATCTCTAAAGAAGGAATAGGTCTATCCAAGCTCAAAGAATTAATCACATCAACAAACTAAACCATGAAATGTGACAAACCAAGTGAAGGATAAGAATCAAGAATACTAATCTATAAAGGAGGTGAATAAGTATCTCCAACTTCAACTATGATGAAACTATCATCAAAGAGAAGAGAAACCCCCTCAAGTATGTCTCCCAAATCTGAAATGTGAGACTCCACAAAAAATGAACCAATATCTAGAAAATAGGAATCCTAATCAGGAAGATAAATAGATATCTCTTGTGATGACTCACTAGAATCACCAACAAGGGATGAATGTGTGATCTCAAATAGAGAATCATGAACCTTTGAACCATCTACAATCTCCTCCAAAGGATTACAACCATGAGTTATCTTCTTTGAAGAATGAAGAGGTGCATTGGAAAGAGGAGCATCAAGAGATGATGAAGGATCATGATCTTCATATACCTCATGAATGTAATTACAACAAGCAAGAGGATCCTCAAAGTGACAAATTGACTCACAAAACTCATCATCAACATTCTCAAACATAACATCAAAAACTAGAGCTTGAAATATTCTCTAAATAACACAATCTCCTTGATAAGGAATTTCGTTATACAAATAGGGCAATTTATTATAAGTATTTCCCAATAGATGATATTCATTAAGATAAGTGAGAATGAATAGGAATATAGTTTATTCCTATATATAGATTATAAGTACTTCCTGATAGATGATATTCATTATATATTTACATTCATCAATAGGAACTATAGACACCTAAAAATCCATTAGAAAATTAAAGTATTTTTATTTTTCTAAAAATCCCTGATGACATCATCATTTACTAATTAATTATTTAATTAATTAATTAATATATTTTTATGGCATTAAATCCCTTTATTTTAATTAAATATCTTTAATTAAAGAACCCTTCCCCAAACCATTTAAATAAACTTTAAGTGATTTTCCTCTTTTTATTGAATCAATATTTAATAAATTTGATGTCACAATCCCTAAATAAATTTTATATTTATTTAAAGCCTCAAAAGCCTAGAATCTTCTAACCTTTCCTAAACCCTTCCAATCTTCCGTAAACCAATTTAGGAGATGTTTCCTACATTTCTTAGCCTAATCCAAGTCCTCTTTGACTTTTGGTCAAACCCTTCCCTTAATGAGCCTTACACACTCATTAAAGCCTCTTACACACTCTTTAAGGCTTCTTACAGCCTCATAAAAAGACTCGTGTCTCTTCTTCCACACTTGTTCCCCTTGCACACTTCCCTAGTGTTGATCACACATGTGTGAGAAACCCTAACCCAAGGTAAACCTTACCATACCCCTAACCTTACCTCTAACTCTACCTCTACCTCTAACTCATCCTCCTAACTCAAGCCCTTCCCAAATCCTATAAATACCCTCTTTTACAAGAGGAAACCATTAGCTTAATTTTTTATCATAATGTGCATTGTTATCATGCTAAATTCATTCTAGATCTTAGCGTTTGAGAATATTGTTAGATTTCATTTCCTCTTCCAAGCTTTTTAACACATCTTAAATATAGCTTAATGGATTGAACTTAGTTGTTATTCAAGTTTTCCTACTCATTCATGCATCATATCGAATCCTTTTAGAATGCATTAGGAGCAAGTTCCAAGTGCTTAGAGAGCACACCCACATCCCTCTCATTGAAGCAAATCAAACAGTGCTTTATAGCACCTGTTTTGGCAAAAATCTTGAGGTGGCTTGGTTTTGTTTATTTCTATGATTTTGAACTAATGAACATGTTTTAATCTAATGTTTGAGTGTTTAAGCCTTTCAAGACAGGTAACAGATTCAAAACCGTAGTCTACAGAAACATAGTTTATTTTTGTCATATTTATATTCTCATATCATTGTGGGGTAAAAGCACAATCAAGTGTCACCTTTTAGGCTAACTTATTAGCACAACTAAATTTTAGTATTTCTAACTAAAAATTAATTTTGGTCAAACATATGGTCTAGCTAGATTCATTCTATCTAAGTTATATAAGTGTTTTAACTTTTCTAATTGGAAATGTCTATTAAATGCATGTTTTATACCACTTTGGGTCCAATTACCATAGAAATAAAATTATTTCAGAAAAGTAACGTTTCAATAACTCCTAATAATATATTTTTTTAAAAATACAAAAATACCCTTTTGTAGAGTTCAGAGTCAAGAATATCCTCATAGAGATTTTATAGTATTTTTATTAGACATAGTCTATTGTAATTAAAAAATATTGCAAGTAGGTATTTTAACTGTCAAGGAGATATTGATTCAGAGAAAGAAAAAAATAGTAAATCATATTAAATAAATTTGAAAAAAATATGGTGCACTAGAGGAGAGAGTCCTCTTCAAGAATATATATATATATATATATATATATATATATATATATATATATATATATATATATATATATATATATATATATATATATATATATATATATATATATATATATATATATATATATATATATATATATATATATATTTGATTGGGATAGATTTGCTAGGAAAATATGGTAGGAGATGAAAACTGTTGATTTCAGGTGAGTTGGAATTTGAATTGTTATAAAAGAAAAAATATAGGTCATAAATCAATTTTTATTTCTTCATGGACTAGCTATTTATGTCACCTATAACATATTTTGAAATTAGGGAAAAAAATGTTTATTTACATATAATTTTATGGTGGGAACTAGACCCCTAATTTTCAGCATTTTTCAGCAACTAAAAAATCATCTTTAAAAATTTAAAAATATATATAAATTTGTATTCAAAAAAATTATTAAATATATTAATCATAAACTTCATCCATTTTAACAAATTTAATTAGTTTACATCATCTTCAAATTCCAAACATAAATGTCATTTTTATACTATTCAGGTTGAACAACTTTGATTTTGTTACTTATTACCATTCTAATATTTGTTGATGTGAATAGGGGTATTAGCTAATTAGTTCCACTACTAGGTGCTTTTCCTTATTAATTTACTTAGGTTACACATAGGGTATTATAAATTTATGTCTAATAGCATAAGCTTAATAAATTTTTAATAATATTTATGATATCATATGTTTCACCATGGTATATAGAACAAATGGGTTTTTATATAATCTCTATTGTAGAACTAATAATTCATTATATATTTGCATTCATCGATAGGAATATAGTTTATTTTTGTCATATTTATATTATCATATCATTGTGTTTTCTATTAGACCTCTCATGGCTATCTCTATAGCCAACTATTACATGTTTTTAGAGCAATTTGGATACCTTTGGTTAGTTTTTGTGAGAGATTTAGAGTATAGATATTGGTAGACCTTGAAAAATTGAGTATGATTTTACCTTACATTAAATGATGACTTTGATAATTTAAAATACTTAACATAAATATTAGATTATAGGGAGTCGACTCCTTGCAACTTTGTATTACAAGTTTAAATTAGATCTTGTTAGTGCAATTTTTTTATCACCATCGATTTCAAAGTGTCCAAGTCAGTTTTTCTATCTGTATTAAAAATCTTGAGGCAAAGCTTAAGAAAACCTCTATAGTAGGTCATACCTACTGTATAGGAAGACTTGCACAATACTGTCTATACATGAGTAGCTTAGAGGTGTCACGAGCATTGGAGATTGTGACCCTTACAACTACTATAAGCATTTATACCCTACAAGAATACTATTGTTGAGCAACAAAAATAATTAGAGGGGAGGGGGTGAATCGGTATTCCCTAAAACATCAAAACTTTATCTTTCTTTCATTTTGTTAGATTTTTAGGTGACTCTACAACACCCCCAAGATCCAACGAAAGACCAAGATAACTTCCACAAGAGAATGAAAAGATAATTGCATTAAGATGCGAGAATGATATTATTGATAATGGACATAATAAAAATATACATAATAGGCTTTCTTATATAGGAAAAGCAATAAGAGACTATGGATCATCCACCATTATGCAATGAAGTATGTGCAACATGTAAAGGATGATAATGTGATATGTACACTAAAGGTGGATCTCAAACATAAAGTGGAATGTGATAAAAACTATCACCACCTAAAATAGAATTTCTCCTACACCATATACTAATATAGGTGCAAACTACTAGGTGTCTTATATGTAAACTACTATGAAATGAATTATCCTAAGTACTTGACTAAGTTAAGTGTAATTATAAATATTTAATTACACCAACACCCCCACCTCTTAAGTACAACTCAGGAGATGCACTTAAACTCACAATACAAGATGAGTCTTGGCTACTAGGCCATGTTAGATACTCATGTACAATATGCAATGAAATAAATTTAAGAAATCTCTCATAAAGCAGAGAAAGGGAGAAAACCTCATGGGACAAAACTCTTCTCCATTAAGAGAGATGAAAACACACAATATGCATGGATGAAGGGAGGACTCAAGACCCTTGGCAAGGACTACATAAATCATGTATATACAAGAAAGTATCCCCCCATAGGAAGGATAGTATGAGACATGATATCCCCCCCCCCCATAATTAGGATGAGAAGAGATGGAGGAAACAAAAAGATGAGTTGTTGCAGACTAGATCAAGAATATAAAGAGGATGCCTAAAAGAGGAGGCTCAAACTCCAAGATGTCAAAGAAAGCAAGAAAGCAAGACAACTAAAAAATAGAAAAATAGACTAAAAGAAAATAGATAAAAATGAATAAACTAAACAATATAAATATAATTAACTAATAAGAACCAAGACAAAAACAATAATAAGCTATTAACCCACTAATATTAGTGTGACCAACTCACTACCAAAACAAATATAAAACTAAACTCACAAACACATAAATCAAAAGACACACACACATACCCACCCACCAACATAAATAAAACACTATAATAGGAAAACACCCCACACTTACAAAAAATAAACTAATAAAAATACAAAAACCAAAGTAAAAAATGAAAACATAAATAAAACCATACACGAAAAAGAATATATATATACATATATGTATATACATGCATACATACATCTCAACAAAACAAGAAACCATGAAGAAAAGAGAGAGACTACGACAAGAAAAGTGACAAAGACAACAACAACAACAACAATAGCAGGGGAGCCACAAGAGCACCAAGATTAGGAAGGAGAAATAGAAGAACCCCTACTAGAGGAAGGACCAAAATGGAAAAGAGGAGGAGCGAAGATGAGCTGAAATGAAGGGGAAGAATAAGAGAGACTATCTGAGCTTGGACAATAGAGGATGCCAAGAAGCACGGATGTTTGAACCATCATCACGGTTAAGGTTGGAGAGGTGGTTATAAATTTCAATAGCTTCCTTGAACTTCCTTTTGAAGAATTTATCTTCTCTAAACAAAATTTGGGTGCTCTCCAAATAAATATGATGCTTGGTACAAAGGGAATGCTCCACCAGAGTTGATTTAAGAGTACACTCATGAATAATGTTTGCACTATGTTCTCTGATTCTAGTGCAAAATGAGCAACTTGTCTCTCCTATATAAGGATTTTTGCATGAGAAAACAATCTTGTAAACCCCCAAGTCCAACAAAATTTATCCCTATGGTCTTTGAGCAGGGGGATGTGATTTCTCAAAAAAGAACAAGGCTTGAAAGAACATTGAAGGCCCTTCTTGAGAAGAATCTTGGAAATGTTGTGAGAGATGCCTTCAATGTAGGGAATGGAAGCATCAGGGATGAAAAGAGTTTGGGTGGGTTTAGATTGTGAGAGAAAATGTGATTTGGCTTGGTTGAGGGCTCTAGAGATTTTTTTGTTAGTGTACCCGTTTAAAGTGAATATCTAGCGAAGATGGGCCAACCCTTGGTTAAGGTTATTCTCATCACAAATGTGATAAGCTCACATGGCAAGGGTTTTGAGAATACCTATTTTTGGCTCAAGTGGTGATGGGAGAAGGCCTAAAGGGAACAATCAATGTGGATTGCTTTGTGATACACTCTATGACCTAGAAACCTATCAAGCTTCTTGATGAGAATAATATCAAGGAAAGAGAGTTGATTGGCCATTTCATGTTCCTAATTGAAAGAGATGCAATGGGTTAGGTTATTGAGGTAGATGTGGAATTATTCTAACTTCTCAAGACCATGTGGCCAACAAACATTATATTCATCCACATAATGTTTCTACCACCTAGGCTTGAGAGGAAAGGAGAAAAGAGCAACTTCTTCGAAGTGCTACATATAAAGGTTGACGATAACTGGAAAAAGTAGGGAGCCCATAGCCACCCCATCCACTTGCTCAAAGATAAAATCTTGGAAATAGAAGAATGTGGATCTCAGGAAGAGCTCAACAAGAGAAGCAATCTTTTCATTGGTTTTACTCTTGACAATCTATATGGATTCATGGATGGGGACCTTGGTGAAGAGAGAGACCAAATCAAAGCTTACCGAAATGCTTTTATTATCAAGCCTTTTATCCTTGATAAAATTGATGAAATGACTGGAGTCCTTTATAAAATACTTTGTTTTACCTATTAGTTACAAAATCAATTTAGCAAGGTGAGAAGTAAGCTTGTAGGTCAAAGAGCCTATGGTATCCACGACTGGTTTTAGACGGATGTCATCCTTGTGGATTTTGGGCACACCATAGATGCAGGGTGTCACCTCTTTTGTAGGACATAGGCATTTCTTAGTCTCCATATCAAGAGATGAGGAGGACAATTCCAACTTGACTTTACTTAAAATATTAGAGCATGGATTACATGACAAGGCTTTATAGCTACTAATATATGATATAAGATCTACCATTTTGGACACATAATAAAATCTATCCAAAATAACTATCGTGTTCCCCTTGTCGGCCTTGGTGATAATAATGTCATTATTGCTTATATATAAGATTATTAAATCCTTGAGCTCTAATTTGGAAATGTTTCTTCTCAAAGGTTTAGTGTGTCTCAAAGCTACAACACAATCTTGCCTGACTTCTTCGGCAATGTCAACGGGGTGAGATCAAACTAAATTTTCAATCTCAGTCACAAATTGCATGTGAGGAATAGATTGGTGAGAAATAGAAAAGTTAAGACCTTTTTCCAAAAAATTAAATGCCAATCTTTCTACATTAGCGGAAGAAATGTTTGTAAGGAAACTCAAGTGCGGAAACAGCTTCCTACGCTAATCTCTATAGGAGAGTATTGTGCAAATTCTTATAAATCTTTACAATTTCAGATTTGTTAACTACTTTAACAAAGATATTGCAACCACATACCATGCATATAGAAAAATAGAGAATGACACAATGATATACCCTAGGGAAAACCTTTCGGTAAAAAACCCCAGCACTCCAAAACTTGCACAATGTATTATCTTCAACACAAAGATTACAACACACTTGTAATGCAAGTTATTTTAGGAGATGAGAGACAACTAAAACTTATTTTTCTCCCATAGAAGCAGCATCATATATATAGACTCCTCAGGACCCTACAAATACCCAAAAAAGGAGTTTGGCGTCCAACCACCAAGACCCATGCACAAAGCCACATGTACATAGCTATTACATGCAATCCCAAGAATAGGCATCCATCCCTAGAATAGACTATGATAGCTTGTCATAGAATCCACCAAAAATAACAGTCACAAGAGAAGTGTAAGAGAATCTATCATACCAACCTATTTTTGGCATATTCTCTTACACACACCAACCACTTCTTCTTGGGTGCCCAAATAGGCCCAAGTCATAAGATACTCTTACACCTGTCATAGCACATTCCTTAAATAGTTCTTACACGTCATAGGAATCTGTCATGACCATTTCAGTCATGATCTCCTTACACACAAGATGCTGACACATCAAGTGGAGTGACACATCAACATGCCAACTAGACATGTACACTCACACTTAATTACATTATTTACAAAAAATAAATTTACAAAACAAATAATAAGAATAGGAATTATCCAAGGTTGAGACACCTTATTCCTAACATTCTCCCACTTGTCGAACACCTTGTAAGAGCAACAGGAACATAACAGGAACTTTAACCACTATAGGCCAAAAGGCCCATAGACTCCGAACACCATCTGAACATCTCAGTGCCCACTAGTTTCGTTAATGCATCTGCAATATTCTTCACAGTATCTACCTTCTCCAAATTTACCTTTCCATCTTCCACCATATCTCTCACAAAGTGAAACTGCACATCAATGTGCTTCGTTCTGGCATGGAAAGTTGGATTCTTTGCAAGGCAAATAGCACTCTGACTATCACACCAAATAGTAATCTGTTCTGCATCAACACCAACATCAGAACAAAATCTTCTAAGCCAAATGGCTTCTTTACAAGCATGAGTAGCAGCCATGTACTTAGCTCCTATAGTGGACAAAGCAACCATAGGTTGTCGCTTACTCACCCAACTAATGGCACCACCAAACATAGTGAACACATAAGCACTGGTGGATCTCCTGCTATCAATATCACCTGCCCAATCTGAATCCACAAACCCATGAATACAAACTGAATGCGGAGATCCAGAAGAGTTACCATGATAACATATGGAGTAATCTGATGTACCCCTCAAATATCTGAATACTCGCTTAACTACATCCCAATGTACCCGTCCAGGATTAGCCATAAACCAACTCAAGACTCCCACTGCTTGGGCAATGTCTGGTCTAGTACAGACCATAGCGTACATAAGACTACCAACTACACTAGCATAAGGTACTCTACTCATGTCCTCCACCTCACTAGGAGATTTTGGACAATCATCTACAAATAACTTTGTTCCCATAGAAATAGGAACACATAGTGGTCTATAATCTGCCATGTTGAACCTGTCTAACACAGACTTCACATACTTACTCTGACTCAACCAAAGTTTTCTATTAGACCTGTCTCTACTGATTTCCATACCCAAGATGTACCTAGCTTCCCCAAGATCTTTCATCTCAAACTATGCTGACAACTGAGATTTGAAATCAGAAATCATACCCTTACCCTTCCCAAACAACAACATATCATCAACATATAATGCAACAATAAGAAGGCGATCATTTTCAACTCTGAAATAAACACAATGATCTGATTTTGATCTTACAAATCCAATTGACAACACAAAGGCATCAAACTTAAGGTACCACATCCTAGGAGATTGCTTCAAACCATATAGAGATCTCTTTAATCTGCAAACTAAGGATTCTTTACCTTTAACAATGTAGTGCTTAGGCTGTGACATATAAATCTCTTCCTCCAACTCACCATGAAGGAAAGTTGTTTTCACATCCATCTGTTCTATCTCTAAATCATATGATGCAGCAAGAGATAACAGAAATCTAATGGATGTCAACTTTGCAACAGGAGAGAATATTTCACCATAATCTATTCCCTCTACCTGTGAATACCCCTTTGCAACCAATCTAGCTTTGTACCTTTCAACACTACCATCTGCACAAAATTTCTTCTTGAACACCCATTTACAGCCAACAAATTTTCTCCCTTTAGGAAAAGGTACAAGGTCCCAATTTTTGTTTTTCTCCAATGAAGCCATCTCATCATCCATAGCCTCAATCCAGGAACCTACATCTTCCATGCCCAAAGCCTCTTTCACAGATCTAGGCTCATTAGTGTTAGTAATCAAAGCAAAGGCACAACTAGAATCTAACATAGAATAACCAAACCTTTCTGGTTGCTTTCTTTCTCTCATGGATCTCCTCAAGGGCTACGGTTGAGGTTGTTCTTCCTCTTCTTCTGAACTATCAAAGCTGCTAGAGCTCTCCTCATCATTAGGCCCAACATGGTCTCTTTGTTCAGTCTTCTCAGGGGTAGGAGGCAACTGAACAACATCTTTTTCCTTTTCTTTTTCATCTGGTTGTAGCACAATAGGAGAAGATGTTAGCTCTCTGAAAATAACATTTCTACTATACAACACCTTACTAGTCACAGGATCCCAAAGCTTGTATCCTTTCACACCAGCACTATATCTGATGAAAATACATTTAACAGCTTTATTTTCCAACTTAGATCTTTTCTCCTTTGTAACATGTGCATAAGCTTCACAACCAAAAACATGAAGATGTCTAATTGAAGGCTTCTTACCAGACCACACCTCCATGGGTGTCTTACCAACAAGGGCTGATGTAGGAGATCTGTTAACCAGATAGCAAGCAGTGGCCACAGCTTCGGCCCAAAACCTTTGTTCTAAACTAGCTCCACTAAGCATACTCCTAGCCTTCTCCATCAGTGTCCTGTTCATTCTCTCTGCAACTCCATTTTGTTGTGGGGTATAAGGAGTTGTCTTATGCCTCTTGATACCTTGTTCTTTATAGAACTGTTCAAACTCTGCTGAGCAAAACTCACCACCATTGTCAGTTCTCACACACTTAATCTTCTTACTAGTCTGATTCTCTACAAGAGCTTTAAATTCCTTGAACCAACTAAAGACTTGTGTCTTACTTTTAAAGAAATAAATCCACATCCTTCTACTGTAATCATCTATGAAAGATACAAAAAATACAGACTTGGAGATTGAAGGAACTTTTACAGGACCAAATACATCAGAATGAATAAGATCCAAAACATCAGAAGATTTGTGAGAACTAGAGTAAAATTGAACATGATTTTGTTTACCATAGACACAGTGTTCACAGAAGTCAAACTCAAGATTGCAATCATTTAACCCCTCAATGAGATTTTTATTTTTTCAGGGTTCTGAGACCCTTTTCACCAATGTGGCCAAATCTCATATGCCACAACATTGTCTTTTCTGCAGGAAGCTTACCTTCCAAAGTGTTTGCACTACCATCGGAACCAATAGCCATAGACTTCTTCACTGCTTGTTCAGATGGTGAGGATGAAGAACTATTACATAGAGGAATACATGCATCTAGCTGAAATAAGGTACCTCTCCTAGTACCCCTTGCAAGCACTATCGATCCTCTCATCATCTTGCATCCTTCTTTCGAAAAAACAACTTGCACACCTACATCATTCAGCATACTTACAGATAATAGGTTTCGTGCCAAACCTGGAATGTGCATAACTCCGTTGATTCCCTTTACTCATCCATCGGGAAATTTGATAGTGACCCTTCCACATCCAACTATCTTTAGGTGAGAATCATCACCCAAGCACACATTTCCACCATCGAACTCTTCATATTTTGAGAACCAGTTTCGATGAGAGGTCATGTGAAAAGATGCACCCGAGTCAACCAACCACACATCATCAGATGCATGGGCTACCAAAGCTGTGATGAATGCATCGCCATCTTCTTGAGATCTTTCTGAAGCTGAATCTGAACCTTTCTTCTTCTTCTTCAGCTCTTTCCAGTCTTTATGGAAGTGCCCAGATTTATCACAGTTCCAACATTTTGCCTTGGACTTACTGGAAGTTTTTGACTTCCCACGGGATT
The DNA here is from genome assembly GCA_027943335.1 of Chamaecyparis obtusa. NCBI lineage: Eukaryota > Viridiplantae > Streptophyta > Pinopsida > Cupressales > Cupressaceae > Chamaecyparis > Chamaecyparis obtusa. The sequence continues at coordinate 984,315 of BSBK01006266.1, read as the reverse complement.
TGGATCTACCCTTATTGTCAGACTTATTGTCATTTTTCTTCCCTCTTTGAGTGGATCTCCCACGAACAGAAAGGGCTTCTTTTTCTGAAATGGAAGCCTTTCTCTGCATCTCCTCTGATAGCAGCGAAGACACCACATCATCCATTTTGAAGGTGACTAAAGTGCTTTCGAGAGCCATCACAAGATGGTCCCATGAATCTGGTAAAGAACACAAAAGTGTGTAGCAATGATCCTCCTCCTCTAACTTGACACCAGCTGATGTCAATTGTGCAACCAACAGATTAAATGCATTTAAATGATCCGTTAAGGATCCACCTTCCTCCATTCACAGAGAGTACAACTTCTTCCTCAGGAACAACTTGTTCACCAGAGATTTGGCTTGATACATGGCCACAAGTCTTTCCCACAAACTATTTGCGGTTTTCTCATCTAGAACATTCAGAAGAACTGCATCGGTTAAACAGAGTCTTATGAGACCCTTAGCTTTACGGTCTTTGATATCCCAATCTGCTTGAGCTATAGTTGTTGGTATTGTAGCACTTGAAGTCACTTCCCATAGGTCACGATCTTTGAACATGTCTTCCATCTTGAGTTTTCATAACTCAAAATTAGTGCCATTAAATTTCTCCACCTCCATTCTTCCATATGATGAACTTTCCATCTCAATCTGCAAATAAGATTTAGAATGCTCTGCAAAAAACTCCCACTCAAACTTGAGATCAGCTCAAAAAACCCTACCCAACAACTAGGATCAAAAGTTGATCAAGCTCTGATACCACTTGTAAAGAAACTCAGGTGCGAAAACAGCTTCCTACGCTAATCTCTATAGGAGAGTATTGTGCAAATTCTTATAAATCCTTACAATTTCAGATTCATTAACTACTTTAACAAAGATATACCATGCATACAGAAAATAGAGAATGACACAATGATATACCCTAGGGAAAACCTTTCGGTAAAAAACCCCAGCACTCCAAAACCTGCACAATGTATTATCTTCAACACAAAGATTACAACACACTTGCAATGCAAGTTCTTTCAGGAGATGAGAGACAAGTAAAACTTATTTTTCTCCCATAGAAGCAGCATCATATATATAGACTCCTTAGCACCCTACCAATACCCAAAAAAGGAGTTCGGCATCCAACCACCAAGACCCATGCACAAAGCCACATGTACACAGCTATTACATGCAATCCAAAGAATAGGCATCCATCCCTAGAATAGACTATGATAGCTTGTCATAGAATCCACCAAAAATAACGGTCACAAGAGAAGTGTAAGAGAATCTGTCATACCAACCTATTTTTGGCATATTCTCTTACACACACCAACCACTTCTTCTTGGGTGCCCAAATAGGCCCAAGTCATAAGATGCTCTTACACCTGTCATAGCACATTCCTTAAATAGTTCTTACACGTCATAGGAATCCATCACGACCATTTCAATCATGATCTCCTTACGCACAAGATGCCGACACATCAAGTGGAGTGACACATCAACATGCCAACTAGACATGTACACTCACACTTAATTACATTATTTTCAAAAAATACATTTACAAAACAAATAATAAGAATAGGAATTATCCAAGGTTGAGACACCTTATTCCTAACAATGTTGATAACTAATTTTCTCTCGCAATCTTGAATGGAAGGGGAAAGATGGTTGCTAACTTGGTTGGAGTTTGAATAAGAAGCCAAACTAAGAGAAGGGGACTTGAGATCACCCAAAGGAGAAGAGGAATACAAAGGGTCACAATGACACCAAGAGAGGAGGTCCATTAGAAGAGGAGGATTGGCCACTAAGGTTAGAGGAGAAGATGCCAAAAATGAGAAAGAGGGAACCCTGACCAAAGCGGAGGAGTTGGTAGATGAAAAAGTTGCATCACTCTATAGTTGAACATGTTGCAAATCATCATGTTGATTGGTTGGTACATCTACTAACAATTTAATGTTTATGTCTATTATTGGTGGTTACAAATTAGCAAGAAACATTGTTTCTATAATAACTTTGAGATTCAGAAGATTGAAAACATCTTAGGTTTGAACCTTGCAAATTCTAGATGACCATGTTATATTCAATGACATTGATTATCATATATCATGACTGACAAGTCAAAAAAATCCTTGTTTTTATATGGGATGTATAGTTCATCACAATCAAATCTAGAAAAAGAGTTGCATCACTCTATAGTTAAACATGTTTCTGTACACACTCAAATGGTGCACTTCTCTAAGTCATTATATCCAAGGGAATCCATGAATGGGAAACCTTGAGAAAGCAACCTAGAGCTGTCTATGCATGGAGTTGCAAGATTATTTGATTGCTCTCAGCTAGAGCTATTAAGCTAATGACCTTGCTAGTCAACCACACAATGAGAGATTCAAATGAAGACAAGGGCAAGAATGCCAAGATCTCCAATAATCACTATGAAATGCAAATGCAAACTAGATTAAGATGAATATGCAAGCTAGAAATGGCTAGAAATGAGAGATGCAAGCTAAGCTATGAAAAGGAAAGTACAATTATTACCAAACCTTCCTAGTTAAACTAGATGAGTTAATCTAAAGCTTGAAAGGAAATCTAAACTATGAAAGCATAAACATGAAGCTACTATGCATGAATGAAACTAAGAATGGAATGTAGATGCAAAAGCCAAGAATGCTCCAAATCTTCAAAAGCTCCAAAGTGACCTAGAAAACCTGTAGCATAACATTAGCATAAAAAGATTGATATGCAAATGAGGAAGAGAGCTCTTCTTTTATAGAAAATGAGAAGGAATGGACCATGGAGATTAAGATGCAAAAGATTTAAACAACGGTGACTTAAGAGTTGACTTTTATGTCCATATGAGACAAAAAGTGCTTTTTCTCTTTTTATAAAATAAGAATAATGCTTTATTTGTGCAATTTAGGATAAGAGGAAAAGGTGGGTGCTTTTTATTTAATTAAAGGGGAGGAAATATTCCTTTTAAATAAATAAAGACTTTCGGATAAAATGGTTAGCCCAAGGCAAATAATCAAAAATGATAAAATAGGATTTGATCAAGGAAATTGATATAATTGATAAAATGGTGATTTTTTGAAAATACTAATTCAGAGATCTGATAAATTGTTGAATGGGGGCCCAAAGTCTAGGCGACCATTTTAGGGTGCATACAGTTTCAAATCGTAATGTTGATTCAAGGTTGGTACATCAACTAACAATACATATTTATGTCTATTATTGGTGGTTACAAATTAGCAAGAAACATAGTTTCTATAGGAACTTTGAAATTGAGAAGATTGAAAATACATCTTGGGTTAGAGTCTTGCAAATTCTAGATGCCATGTTACATTTAATGACATTGATGATCATATAGCATGAGTGACAAGTAAAAGAAATCCTTGTTTCTAATATGAGATGTATACCCCATCACCTTATTTATGTATGTGATCTTCCAACTTTTCAATACAAGGATACATGTGCAAGCATGTGATCAAGGAGAACTTGATGAGGGAGTGACAACATCTATCTAATAATAATTTGCACATAGACTCGAATAACCTTGATACTACAATTGATTCTATAGAAGAAGGATGCACCATCAATGTCTCTAATCATTTGGTATTTGACAAATATGATTTTTTTTATTTTATGTGTATATTATTCTTTACAAAACATATGTTTTAAATGTGTTGCAATATCAATATAGAAAATTACTAGAAGTGGATGGGATTGGAGGTAATTAAAATTGTCAAATCTTGGAGGATCATTCTATACATACACATGTGACATTATAAATACATGTTAATCATTCCAATTCTTGTTTGTTTAATTTTTTATTTGTAAAATATGTTTATTTCTTTATATACCATTGACAACAATGATGAAAAATGTAGCAAAAGAAATAAAGTTGCAAATAACAAATGAGGTTCAGGAAAATGTTGATTGAAGCATCTGATTTGGCAACACTTGCTTTCATTCAAAATATTGTAAAGGACATGTCAAACAAGGTAAAATGTAGACATGACTCATCCTAGCTTGGATTAGATCATCCAAGTGTGCATCCATTTCACCCTGCACAAGATGGATTTGGTCACACTCTTTGTCGACAAAGAGACTTGATTGAATACATGAATGTGAGAAGAAGAGACATTATCTCCAATAAAACACATATGTTTCCACAAATGCCATGAAATCTTAAGCATTGAAATTGGTTTGATGATCTTGATAGGGAAAATGAACAGGATAAGGATCACACTCAATACAATGAACATACTTTTGACATAGTTGATAGCACAATGTTTGGAAGCATGCACAATACTAATGCAAGCACATAGAATTTTATTGAGAACACGTAGGAGTAGTGTACTACAAGCATTTTTGAGATGTTGCAATGCTATAATGTTAGTTTGGGTATGTTACAAACATAATTGGAATGTTGGTCAATATCTAATTAGTCAAATTGGAGGATGTGGAAAATCATTATAGTGAATTAGAACTTATGTACAAATTTTTATTTTTATCTTTTTTTATGTATGAAACTATTAGTCTTCTCAAACCTATAGAAGTGATTAATGACATGCATGACTATATTTTATTTTCAATTATATTCCTAATATAATTTGCATGTACAACATTCTTGGAGAATTAATCAATATTTTGCACATATTCTTCATCACCTTTATCGAAGGTTCAAAATCTAAAATCTTAAGATGATATACATTTGGTTAATGTTTGGTAGCATATATGTGGTTTTTTTAAATTATGGCAACATGTATCTTTTGGTATAATAAAAATGTAAAAGCTAATAACTATTTTGAATCAGATGACTAAGATGCATGCATGATTGGTTGTCCAATTATCACTAGCATCTTCCATGGAATGTCCTCCTTTGTATAGAGGAATTGGGTGCCCCTTATTGGTTGAGGGACAAGATAGTGAATAGCCTACAATTTGATTGGAGATAATGATGAGTAGTGATAATAGGGGATGTTTTGTATGAAAGTGTTCAAAAAATGTTTAGTTAAGACAACAAATATTTATGAAATTTTGTTTTGTAAAGATTTTACAAACTATTTACATAATTTTTTCCATGGCTAAATTTGATTTTAAAAGGATTTACAAATCTTGTAGTAATAATGTTGATGTGTATGTCAATATTTCTTAATTTTGTGTGACAAATATAATATTTACACTTTTATTTAAATTAAATAATTGCATTCTAAGCTTTCAAGATAAATGGTTCACTATGAGCAGCCACTCGTTATATATGAGTGAACATTCATGCTTTTAAAAATAACAGTGTTAAAAGTAAAATTTGTTGCATGCATGTACAAGTCTTGAAAGTAGATATGAACTTATAATTGTCATATCTGAATATTTGTTGTGGAGAATAATACCTAATGATTAGAATTTACATTACAATGTTTGTAGAAAAAACATTTTAATAGCATCTCTATGTTTCACTATAAGAAAAGTTTATAAGTTGTGGTGCCTACCTTTACACTGCTTGAAAAGTTTATAAAGCCTTTTCAAGAAATCCATTTTGTAGATATCTTGCAATAGAAGATTCCATAAGAACAACGTTTTTAATAAATTATCCATTTTGTGCATATCCTACAATCATTAAATTCCATGAGATTTATCTCTTTGAAGTATTATGTCAAACAATTCACGTACCTTGACTATTCTTCCATATTTTGCATGTGTCTACCAAAGCATTTCCAATTATAATGTCTAGCAAAAAACCACTTTTCATTATGCTTTGATGGATGTCCATTCCTATTCCGAAGCTCCCAATTTGGCACAGGCAAGGAGGATGCTAGCAAAGGTTGTGGAATTTAGATTTACACTTGCTTTGCTTCCACATTTTGTATACATTTTTCCTGAACAGATCGACTGTAGTATTTGACAAAATTATTCCATCTTATGCCAAAAATATCCCTTCCACAATGCTTTGATAGATGTCCACACCCTGTTCCAAAGCTCCCATTTTAGCATAGGTAGGAAGACCCCTTCCACTATGTTTTAATGGATGTCCATACCCTCTCCCAAAGCTCCCATTTTAGCACAGGTAGGAGGATACTGGCAAAGGCTGTGAAATGTGGCTTTACACCTGCCAATTGCATTTACTTGAATTAGCGATGTAAATAAATCAGTTTTGTTCATGTCTTGCAATCATGGAATTCCATGTGATGATATCTCTTGAGGCATTATGTCAAAAAAGTCATGTGTACCTTGCTATTCTTCCATATTTTGCATGTGTCCACCAGAGCATTTCCAACTAACATCTGAAAAAAAACCTCTTTTTAATATGCATATCCATGCTTTGTTGGATGTCCATGCCTTGTTCCAAAGCTCCCAATTTTGCACAGGCAGGGAAGTTGTTGGAAAAAGTTGTGGAATTCACATTTACACCTATTATTCTTCCACATTTTGCACACATGATTATCTGAGCAGTTCAACCAAAAACCAAAATATTGGACAAAAATCTTCTATCCTTTACCTATAATATAAATGATAAAAATCTCCCTTCTAAGATGCTTTGATGGGCCAAAGCTCCCATTTTGGCACTAGTAGGGAGGATACTGGAAGAGGTTATGAAATGTGGTTTTGCACCTACAAATTACATTTACTTGAAAAATTCACCAACCTTTTTAATACATCTATTTTGTGCATATCTTGCAATCATGACCATGAGATGATATCTCTTTGACGCATTCTCTCAAACTGTTCACATGCCTTGTCTATTCTTCCATATTTTGGATACATGTTTAAACCATTATGCTTTGATGGCATTCCCTGTTCCAAAGCTCCCAATTTAGTAGTTCGAGAGGATGTTGGCAAAGGTTGTGAAATTTGGTTTTACATATTGATATGACATAACTTCTCTTTTCCTCAAGTGCGCATATATATGGTTTACATGTTTTTTTAGAATAATTCTTCATGTTTATGGCTTAGGCGAGCCCCAATCTACTATCAATCACATGATTTAACATTGATTTAGGCTAGAGGTAAACTACATGTGTCATGTAAACAGCATGGTTGAATGCAATCTCTTTTGCGTGTTTTCAAGAGTTTTCCCACCAATACAAGCATAAATAACGCATTGAATGTAATCTACGGACGCTGCGTGGTATGAAGTCTCATTGAAGTTTGAGCGCAGCATGGTATGAAGTCTCACTGAAGAAGAGTACTGCAGAGAGCAGGCCTACCGTACCAAGGAAGTTTGACAAGAACAAGGAATATGGCTTAAACAGAATCGGAAGACATCTTTCTAGCCTAGGCTTGGATCCTTCAACAATTAGCTTGATAATAAATGAAGCAAATGAGAGTTGAGCAATTAGCTTCCCAAGAAAAATCTTGTAAATGAACTGTCTGTACCCCAATTCCTGTGCCTTTTGCGCATACCTAAATGATATATTTGAAACAACAAGGGTAAATTTAGCCTTACCCTTGTTGTTTCAAATATATCATTTGGGTACGCACAGAGGGCACATTAATTGGGGTACATATAGTTTATTTATGGGCTTTTTCTTGGAAAGCTAATTGCTCATCTATCATCTACATTATTTATAAGCTAATTGTCGAAGGATCTAGGCTCAGGCTACAAAGATGTCTTCCCAAACACATAAAAAACATACACATAAACACCACAACTAAGAAACATAAATGTAGATTTCACAATAGCTGAGAAACATAATTGTAGGCATCATGGTCACAATTTTTTGGAGACAACATAATTGAGTTGTATACCCAGACGATGGAGAGCAACTTTTGCTCCTCCGATTCCAAGTTGACACTGTGGGATCCAAAGACCATAGATAAGGAATAAATTTAGAGAGTGGAGGAGGGCCATAACGACCAAAATAATACAAGACAAACCTCAAGTTAAATGAGGCAACTATAAACATTTTAATAAAATTCTATTAAAATGTTTGCAGTTGCCTCATTTAACTTGAGGTTTGTCCTATATTATTTTTGTCATTATGGCCCTCCTCCGCTCTCTAAATTTATTCCTTATCTATGGTCTTGGGATCCTGCATTGTCAACTTGGAACCGAAGGAGCAGAAGTTGATCTTCATCATCTGGGTATACCACTCAATTATGTTGTCTCAAAAAAATGTGATCATGATGCCTACAATCATGTTTCTCAGTTGTTGTGTCCCAAGACCCCTTATGACCCTTTACGACCATTTACGACCTCTAAGAATATAACTTAGAGGTCTTAAAATGTCATAAAGGTTAATAAGAGGCTCCTAGGAGGGGCCAAATGAGCTTCCACCTTCACATGGTTGGCCCTGTTAAGTAGAGAATGTTAATTAAACTATTCTTGAAACATAATTGTAGGCATCATGGTCACATCGGGGATGAAACTATTCCAACTTGACACTGTGGGATGGAGAACAACTTGGAACCGGAGGTGCAGAAGTTGCTCTCCATCGTCTGGGTATACCACTCAATTACATTGTCTCCAAAAAAATGTGACCATGATGCCTACAATTTTGTTTCTCAGAGAATGTTAAACTATTCTTGAAACAAAGAGAAGCTGGCAAAAACCAATAGAACGAGTGTGGACACCTGAAGATAAATATCAAATAGGGGAAAAGCACCTGCAACAACAGAGGCAATAGTTGTAGATACAGATGAGGATATCGTAGAAATCCCTAATTTAGTGTTTCAGAGAACAAACGATAGACTGTGAATTAGGGATTTATGCAATATCATCATCTAAATCTACATCTATTTTATTTACATTGGAATGCAGCCTGCCAATATTGATACTGCACCAGCCGAGCACGATGGAGGCATCGATTCTAATGTGAATTGTAGTACTCAAGGTATACATTTTCTATTCAAATTTTGATTATTAAATATTTAATACAAGCAAACATATTCAATTGATTAAGGTGGATTAGTTGTGATGATGAGACACGCCATTTAGATGTTAACTGTGACAGTCTCTTGGTTTCAGGTAATGCAGAAGGAGAAGCCTAGTTCAATATGCAATCTTGCAGAATATGCACGGATATCAGGTGGAGTTGAAAAACACAACAGGGTTACATTTTTTATAGAGGTCTTTAATTGCGTATTTTAAGTTATAGACCATTGCGAAAATGTAAACGTGTTGTGTTTTTTCAACTCCACCTGCTATCCGTGCATATTATGCTTGTGTTGCACGCACATTCTCGATTCAGAGCAGGAAAAATCTTATTTTCAATGCAAGGGAGAGAAGCCAAACACAAAGAACATGCAAATAAACATGACAGCTACAAAACATAAATGTAGGTATCACAAACAGCTGAGAAACATAAATGTAGGCATCATGGTCCCAATTGTTTGGAGACACAACATAATTGAATGTTATACCCAAAAAATGCAACACGACCACTAATCCTGTAGTTCTAAGTTGACACTGTGGATCCAAAAACCATTTATAGATTCCTTATCTTTGGTTTTTGGATCCCGCAATGTCAACTTAGAACTACAAGAGTAGTGGTTGCGTTGCATCGTCTGGGTATACCACTCAATTATGTTGTGTTTCCAAAACATTGTGACCACGATGCCTACATTTATGTTTCTTAGTTGTTGTGTCCTAGGACCCCTTATGACCCTTTATGACCATTTACGACCTCTAAGAATACATCTTAGAGGTCTTAAAATGTTGTAAAGGGTCATAAGAGGCTCCTAGGAGGGGCCAGATGAGCTTCCACCTTCACATGGTTGACCTTGTTAAGTAGAGAATGTTAATTAAACTATTCTCGAAACATAATTGTAGGCATCATGGTCACATTTTTTTGGAGACAACATAATTGAGTTGTATACCTACATGGAGAGCAATTTTCGCACCTCCGATTCCAAGTTGACACTGCGGGATAGATAACAACTTAGATCCGAAGGTGCAGAAGTTTCTCTCCATCATCTAGGTATACCACTCAATTACATTGTCTCCAAAAAAATGTGACCATGATGCCTACAATTATGTTTCTTAGCGAATGTTAAACTATTCTCGAAACAAAGAGAAGCTAGCAACAACCAATAGAACGAGTGTGGACACCTAAAGATAAATATCAAATAGGAGAAAAGCACTACAACAACAGAGGCAATGGTTGTAGATACAGATGAGGATATTGTAGAAATCCCTAATTTAGTGTTTCAGAGAACAAATGATAAACTGTGAATTAGGGATTTCTACGATATCGTCATCTAAATCTACATCTATTTTATTTACATTGGAATGCAGCCTGCCGATATTGATACTGCACCGGCCAAGCATGATGGAGGCATCGATTCTAATGTGAATTGTAGTACTCAAGGTATACATTTTCTATTCAAATTTTGATTAATGAATATTTAATACAAGAAAACATATTCAATTGTTTAAGGTGGATTAGTTGTGATGATGAGACACGCCATTTAGATGTTAACTGTGACAGTCTCTTGGTTTCAGGCAATATAGAAAGAGAAGCCTAGTTCAATATGCAATCTCAATTCATATACATAGGATATCAGGTGGAGTTGAAAAACACAACAGGATTGCATTTTTTATAGAGGTCTTTAATTGCATTTTTTAAGTTATAGACCATCGCGAAAATGTAAACGTGTTGTGTTTTTTCAACTCCACTTGCTATCTGTGCATATTCTGCTTGTGTTACACGTGCATTCTCGATTCAAAGTGGGAAAAATCTTATTTTCGATGCGAGGGAGAGAAGTCAAACACAAAGAACATGCAAATAAACATGACAGCTACAAAACATAAATGTAGGTATCACAACAACTGAGAAACATAAATGTCGGCATCATGGTCCCAATTGTTTGGAGACACAACATAATTGAATGCTATACCTAGAAAATGCAACACAACCACTACTCCTGTAGTTCTAAGTTGACACTATGGATCCAAAAACCATATATAGATTCCTTATCTTTGGTTTTTGGATCCCATAGTGTCAACTTAGAACTACAGGAGTAGTGGTTGTGTTGCATCGTCTGGGTACACCACTCAATTATGTTGTGTTTCCAAAACATTGTGACCATGATGCCTACATTTATTATTCTCAGTTGTTGTGTCCTAGGACCCCTTATGACCCTTTACAACCATTTATGACCTCTAAGAATACATCTTAGAGGTCTTAAAATGTCGTAAAGGGTCATAAGAGGATCCTAGGAGGGGCCAGATGAGCCTCCACCTTCATGTGGTTGGGCCTATTAAGTAGAGAATGTTAAACTATTATTGAAACAAAGAGAAGCTCAATAATTTATATCTGAATACCAATTTTGTTCTTATCAAACCATCAAAACATTTAAATAGCCTTTTAAACTGCTATTAAAAATAAAATATTTAATCAACATTTACTTACAGATTTGTGTGCTTGTGTGAGTTTGATATGCAGATCTGTGTATCAAACTTAGACAAGCACACAAATCTATAGGTAAACGAAGCTTTCTTAGTCAATTTGATTTTTCTTGAGGCTGTGAATATATAGTACAATGAAAATGCTTTGTTCAATCACCGTCATTTTTTTTCAACCAAAAAATATTTTTGGTCGATTTTTCGACCTTTAAATAACATTAATTTTGACAAGAATGCTATGCATTTGACATCAATTTCGTGGAATAGTGGTCGAGTATTTCATCGCAATTTTGATGTCAAGTTTGCCAAACTTGGTCTCGATTCTACCAGCTTCATGCGATTAGTTCGATGAAGAGTCGGTCGATAAGTCGACTACTATGAAGGTCACAATTTTGACAATCGGTTTGACTGTAGAATAATTGACGAAAAAAGATCGACCACGGTTTTAGTCGTCTATTCGACCAATTGTTGTAGAAAATTTGACTAATTCTCGTTGAAATTTAGGGAAAAATTTACTAGTGTTTCTCAAAAAAGAACAAGGCTTGAAAGAACATTGAAGGCCCTTCTTGAGAAGAATCTTGGCAATGTTGTGAGAGATGCCTTCAATGTAGGGAATGGAAGCATCAGGGATGAAAAGAGTTTGGGTGGGTTTAGATTGCGAGAGAAAATGTGATTTGACTTGGTTGAGGGCTATGGAGATTTTCTTGTTAGTGTACCCGTTTAAAGTGAATATCTAGCGAAGATGGGCCAACCCTTGGTTAAGGTTATCCTCATCACAAATGTGATAAGCTCGCAAGGCAATGGTTTTGAGAATACCTATTTTTTAGCTCAAGTGGTGATGGGAGAAGGCGTGAAGGTAATGATCAATGTGGATCACTTTGTGATACACTCTATGACCTAGAGACCCATCAGGGCTTCTTGATGAGAAGAATATCAAGGAAAGAGAGTTGATTGGCCATTTCAAGTTCCTAATTGAAAGAGATGCAATGGGTTAGGTGATTGAGGTGGGTGTGGAATTCTTCTAACTTCTCAAGACCATGTGGCCAACAAACATTAGATTCATCCACATAACGTTTCCACCACCTAGGCTTGAGAGGAAAGGAGAAAAGAGAAACTTCATCGAAGTGCTCCATGTAAAGGTTGACGATAATTGGCGAAAGTAGGGAGCCCATAGCCACCCCATCCACTTGCTCAAAGATAACATCTTCGAAAGAGAAGAATGTGGATCTTAGGAAGAGCTCAACAAGAGAAGCAATCTTTTCATTGGTTTTACTCTTGACAATCTCTATGGATTCATGGATGGGGACCTTGGTGAAGAGAGAGACCACATCAAAGCTTACCAAAATGTCTTTATTATCAAGCCTTTTATCCTTGATAAAATTGATGAAATGACTAGAGTCCTTTATAAAATACTTTGTTTTACCTATGAGTTACAAAATCAATTTAGCAAGGTGAGAAGTAAGCTTGTAGGTCAAAGAGCCTATGGTATCCACGACTGGTCTTAGACGGATGTCATCCTTGTGGATTTTGGGCACACCATAGATGCAGGGTGTCACCTCTTTTGTGGGACATATGCGTTTCTTAGTCTCCATATCAAGAGACGAGGAGAATGCCAACTTGACTTTCCTTAAAATATTAGAGCATGGATTACACGACAAGGGTTTATAGCTACTAATAAATGATAGAAGATCTACCATTTTGGACACATAATCAAATCTGTCCAAAATAACTATCGTGTTCCCCTTGTCGGCCTTGGTGATAATAATGTCATTATTTTTTATAAGATTATTAAATCCTTGAGCTCTGATTTGGAAATGTTTCTTCTTGAAGGTTTAATGTGTCTCAAAGCTACAACACAATCTTGCCTAACTTCTTCAGCAATATCAACGGGATGAGATCGAACCAAATTTTCAATCTCAGTCACGAATTGCACGTGAGGAATAGATTGGTGAGCAATAGAAAAGTTAAGACCTTTTTTCAAAAAATTAAATGCCAATCTTTCTACGTTAGCGGAAGAAAGGTTGACAACCAATTTTCTCTCCCAATCTTGAATGGAAGGGGAAAGACGGTTGCTAACTTGGTTGGAGTTCAAATAAGAAGCCACGCTGGGAGAAGGGGACTCGAGATCACCCGAAGGAGAAGAGGAATACAAAGGGTCACAATGATGCCAAGAGATGAGGTCCATTAGAAGAGGAGGATTGGCCACTAAGGTTAGAGGAGAAGACGCCAAAAATGAGAAAGAGGGAACCTTGACCAAAGCGGAGGAGTTGGTAGATGAAAAAATTGCATCACTCTATAGTTTAGCATGTTGCAAATCGTCATGTTGATTGGCTAGTACATCTACTAACAATAAATGTTTATGTCTATTATTGGTGGTTACAAATTAGCAAGAAATATGATTTCTATAATAACTTTGAGATTGAGAAGATTGAAAACATCTTGGGTTTGAGCCTTGCAAATTCTAGATGACCGTGTTATATTCAATGACATTGATTATCATATATCATGAGTGACAATTTAAAAAAATCCTTGTTTTTATATGGGGTGTATAGTTCATCACAATCAAATCTAGAAAAAAAGTTGCATCACTTTATAGTTAAACATGTTTCAAATCGTAATGTTGATTGGTTGGTATATCAACTAACAATACATATTTATGTCTATTATTGGTGGTTACAAATTAGCAAGAAACATGGTTTCTATAGGAACTTGGAAATTGAGAAGACTGAAAATACATCTTGGGTTAGAGTCTTGCAAATTCTAGATGGCCATGTTACATTCAATGACATTGATGATCATATAGCATGAGAGACAAGTAAAAGCAATCCTTGTTTCTAATATGAGATGTATAGCTCATCACCTTATTTATGTATGTGATCTTGCAACTTTTCAATACAAGGATACATGTGCAAGCATGTGATCAAGGAGAACTTGATGAGGGAGTGACAACATCTATCTAATAATAATTTGCACATAGACTTGAATAATCTTGATACTACAATTGATTCTACAGAAGAAGGATGCACCATCAATGTCTCTAATCATTTGGTATTTGACAAATATGATTTTTTTTATTTTATGTGTATATTATTCTTTACAAAATGTATGTTTTAAATGTGTTGCAATATCAATATAGAAAATTACTAGAATTGGATGGGATTGGAGGTAATTAAAATTGTCAACTCTTGGAGGATCATTCTGTACATACACATGTGACATTATTAATACATTTTAATCATTCCAATTCTTGTTTGTTTAATTTTTTATTTGTAAAATATGTTTATTTCTTTATATACCATTGACAACAATAATGAAAAATGTAGCGAAAGAAATAAAGTTGCAAATAACAAATGAGGTTCAGGAAAATGTTGATTGAAGCATCTAATTTGGCAACACTTGCTTTCATTCAAAATATTGTAAAGGACATGTCAAACAAGGTCAAATGTAGACATGACTCATCCTAGCTTGGATTAGATCATCCAAGTGTGCATCCATTTCGCCCTGCACAAGATGGATTTGACACTCTTTGTCGACAAAGAGACTTGATTGAATACATGAATGTGAGAAGAAGAGACATTATCTCCAATAAAACAAATATATGTTTCCACAAATGCCACAAGATCTTAACCATCAAAATTGGTTTGATGACAAATGAACAGGATAAGGATCACACTCAATACAATGAACATACTTTTGGCATAGTTGATAGCACAATGTTTGGAAGCATGCACAATACTAATGCAAGCACATAGAATTTTATTGAGAACACAAAGGAGTTGTGTACTACAAGCATTTTTGAGATG
The DNA here is from genome assembly GCA_027943335.1 of Chamaecyparis obtusa. NCBI lineage: Eukaryota > Viridiplantae > Streptophyta > Pinopsida > Cupressales > Cupressaceae > Chamaecyparis > Chamaecyparis obtusa. The sequence continues at coordinate 969,170 of BSBK01006266.1, read as the reverse complement.
TTGCAATGCTATAATGTTATTTTGGGTATGTTACAAATATAATTGGAATGTTGGTCAATATCTAATTAGTCAAATTGGAGGATGTGGAAAATCATTATAGTGAATTAGAACTTATGTACAAATTTTTATTTTTATCTTTTTTTATGTATGAAACTATTAGTCCTCTCAAACCTATAGAAGTGATTAATGACATGCATGACTATATTTTATTTTCAATTATATTCCTAATATAATTTGCATGTACAACATTCTTGGAGAAATAATCAATATTTTGCACATATTCTTCATCACCTTTATCGAAGGTTCAAAATCTAAAATCTTAAGATGATATACATTTGGTTAATGTTTGGTAGCATATATGTGATTTTATTTAAATTATGGCAACATGTATCTTTTGGTATAATAAAAATGTAAAACCTAATAACTATTTTGAATCAGATGACTAAGACGCATGCATGATTGGTTGTCCAATTATCACTAGCATCTCCCATGGAATGTCCTCCTTTGTATAGAGGAATTGAGTGCCCCTTATTGGTTGAGGGACAAGATAGTGAATAGCCTACAATTTGATTGGAGAGAATGATGAGTAGTGATAATAGGAGATGTTTTGTATGAAAGTTTTCAAAAAATGTTTAGTTATGACAACAAATATTTATGAAATTTTGTTTTGCAAATATTTTACAAACTATTTACATATTTTTTCCATGACTAAATTCGATTTTAAAAGGATTTACAAATCTTTTAGTAATAATGTTGATGTGTATGTCAATATTTCTTAATTTTGTGTGACAAATATAATATTTACACTTGTTTATTTAAATTAAATAATTGCATTCTAAGCTTTCAGGATAAATGGTTCACTATGAGCAGCCACTTGTTGTTATATACGAGTGAACATTCATGCTTTTAAAAATAAGAGTGTTAAAAGTAAAGTTTGTTGCATGCATGTACAAGTCTTGAAAGTAGATATGAACTTCTAATTGTCATATTTGAATATCTGATGATTAGAATTTACATTACAATGTTTGTAGAAAAAACATTTTAATAGCATCTCTATGTTTCATTATAAGAAAAGTTTATAAGTTGTGGTGCATGCCTTTACACTTCTTGAAAGTTTATAAAGCCTTTTCAAAAAATCCATTTTGTAGATATCTTGCAATAGAAGATTCATAAGAACAACGTTTTTAATAAATTATCTATTTTGTACATATCCTACAATCATTAAATTCCATGAGATTTATCTCTTTGAAGTATTATGTCAAACAATTCACGTACCTTGACTATTCTTCCATATTTTGCATGTGTCTACCAAAGCATTTCCAATTATAATGTCTGGCAAAAATCCACTTTTCATTATGCTTTGATGGATGTCCATTCCTATTCCGAAGCTCCCAATTTGGCACAGGCAAGGAGGATGCTAGCAAAGGTTGTGGAATTTAGATTTACACCTGCTTTGCTTCCACATTTTGTATACATTTTTCCTGAACAGATCGACTGCAGTATTTGACAAAATTATTCCATCCTTATGCCAAAAATCTCCCTTCCACAATGCTTTGATAGATGTCCACACCTTGTTCCAAAGCTCCCATTTTAGCATAGGTAGGAGGACCCCTTCCACTATGTTTTAATGGATGTCCATACCCTGTCCCAAAGCTCCCATTTTAGCACAGGTAGGAGGATACTGGCAAGGCTGTGAAATGTGGCTTTACACCTGCCAATTGGATTTACTTGAATTAGCGATTCAAATAAGTCAGTTTTGTTCATGTCCTGCAATCATGGAATTCCATGTGATGGTATCTCTTGAGCCATTATGTCAAACAGGTCATGTGTACCTTGCTATTCTTCCATATTTTGGATGTCCACCAGAGCATTTCCAACTAACATCATGGAAAAAACCTCTTTTTAATATGCATATCCATGCTTTGTTGGATGTCTATGCCCTGTTCCAAAGCTCCCAATTTTGCACAGGCAGGGAAGTTGCTGGCAAAAGTTGTGGAATTCACATTTACACCTGTTATTCTTCCACATTTTGCTCACATGATCATCTGAGCAATTCAACCAAAAATCAAAACATTGGACAAAAATCTTCTATCCTTTACCTATAATGATAAAAATCCCTCTTCCACTATGCTATGATGGTCCAAAGCTCCCATTTTGGCACTGGTAGGGAGGATACTGGAAGAGGTTATGAAATGTGGTTTTGCACCTGCAAATTACATTTACTCGAAAAATTGACCAGCCTTTTTAATAAATCAATTTTGTGCATATCATGCAATCATGACCATGAGATGATGTCTCTTTCAGGCATTCTCTCAAACTGTTCACATGCCTTGTCTATTCTTCCATATTTTGGATACATGTTTAAACCATTATGCTTTGATGGCATTCCCTGTTCCAAAGCTACCCATTTTGGTAGTTCGAGAGGATGTTGGCAAAGGTTGTGAAATTTGGCTTTACAGTTTACACCTACCAATGGCTTCTGACATAAATGTCATTCTATGAGATGAACATTTTTGAGTCATTATGTTAAATAGTCTATTTTATCTGTCTATGCTTCCATGTCATGCCTTGTGTATGCTTCCAAATTTTGCATACATGTCTGCCTAGACAGTTACACAAGTTTTGTCTATGCTTCCACATTTTGCATTCATGGGAAATTAAATGTGCATCGTACGTGCTTCCAAATTTTGGCAACATGTCTTCCTGGACAATTACAGCCACAAAATTTGACCAAAAAAATTATATCCTTTACATATGACAAAAATTACCCTTCCACTATCCTTTGCTAGATGTCTACACCCTATTAGAAAGCTCCCATTTTGGCATAGTTAGAAAGGATAATGAAAAAAGTTGTGAAATGTGGCTTTACACCTGCCAATTGCTTTTACTTAAAAGTTTTAACAGCCTACTTAATAAATCAATTTTCTGAATATCTGCAATCATGGTATTCCAGAGATGACTCTCCATTCCTTGGAAATGGTGGAAACAAGAACGGGAAACGCAACTATTATGTGAACAGAAAAAGTAAATGCCGATTAAGCCCGGCCTGCATGTATGATTCTTTCCTACAATATGTTTTTGTCACCTACATGAGCACAACATATGTATATCCATATAACCAGTCATTTTCCTATTAATCTTGTTTTCCTCTTTGAATTAACCTTTCAAGCCTTATCATCATTCAATCAAATTGTATATTTTGAGTTTAATTCTCAATATGCACAAATTGTTTAAAGCAGTGACCATACATTGTTTTAAGCGAGAATCCACAGAATACATTTGCAAACCTATTGGTGTTCTATGCACACTTATATTTTGCATACTAGCAACATTATACTTTCATAACCATGAACGTGAAGTTATATTGTGTATTTATCATAGTCATTTGAATTCAATTAGAGATTTCATTCTAGTTATTTTGTCTCAAAAGAATTGGAGCAATTCCTATAAAATGATGTCCATTTTGTATTCAATCTTCCATAAACAATACTTTGTTATATTGTGTATTTATTATAGTCATTTGGACTCCATTAGAGATTTCATTCTAGTTATTTTGTCTCAAAAGAATTGGAGCAATTCCTATAAAATGACCTCCATTTTGTATTCAATCTTCCATAAACAATACTTTGTATTTTATCCTAAGTGTATGGTCTATTTTTTTAACATAGCTTATCTTCTAATTTCAATGAGGACTATATTTGACTTTTGACCATATCATAACATCAATGTGCAAATTTTTTCGAAGTTGACCGAGGAAACTAGTTGAAATGGTTGGAAATACTACAAGTGCTACCTAGTCCCTAATATTTCATCATAATATGAAACATGGACAGATGAAAAAAATTCATTGGCTCTTTTCATCTTGATTATGGATCACAAAGTGTGATCCAAAAGGTTGATGCTAAAATCTCACACAATTGAATTTAGAAACATCACTCTCTTTATATGATGGATTGAAGAAATCTCTTAGCTCCGAGATGTAAATTGTCTTCAATGAACTATCAAATTCAACATTGTTTTACTTTTTTCATCAAGATGCAAGAGAGCAAAGGAAATAAAATTGTAGATTGCAGACCTAGACAGGAATAAAAAGAGGGGAAGGATGGAGGGAGTGAGGAGGAAAAACACAGACCAAGGCTGACAAGACATCCAAGAACAAAAATAAATAAATAAATAAAAATTAAACCTCAAAAATAGATGACCAACACAACTCCAATCACATAGAAAGATGCATCTGTGTATAAACGCACACACAAAATAAACCCATAAGTATTAAAATAAAAATAGAAATGATAAAAGAACAAAAATCTAATTTAAAAACACACAAATAACGTGTGTGTAAAACACACCTATAAACATATGCATATATACAAATGAATATATAAATAAAAACACCTAAAATTATATATATATATATATATATATATATATATATATATATATATATATTCACAATAAAAATAGAACTGATAAAAGAACAAAAAACTAATTAAAGAAACACAATATAGCAATAAGTGTAAAACACACCTATATATATATATATGCTTGCTTGCATATATAAATATTAATAAGTTTTTCATATTTTCTTATTTATACATATGTATACACATTTAATGCATTTTTTTAAGTTTTGGTTTATTCATAATTTGGTCTTGCATTTTTTCTTTATTGGTGTGTTTGTTTGTTCATATATATATGCTTTTCCATTTTTATTCCTATGGTTTCTCATATATATAAATATTAATAGGTTTTATGCAATTTTGTCCCTTTATATGTAAATATTGATGTATTTACTTATTTGCATATTTTACATATGTTTGGATGTGTGCACATACACATATATGTTATTTGTGTGTTTCTTTAAATAGTTTTTTGTTATTTTATCATTTCCATTTTTATTTTTCTATTTGCGGGTTTATTTATGCGAGTGAGTGTGTGTGCATGTGTGCACGCTCACACACATGCATCTTTCTCTATGATTGGAGTTGTGTTGGTCTTCTATTTTTTGGGTTTTATTTATTTTTAATCTTGGATGTCTTGTCACCTTGGTCTACATGTTTTTCCTCCTCTCTCCCTCCTTTTTATTCTTGTCTAGGTCTGCAAAATACAATTTGTTTCCATTTGATCTTTTGTATCCTGATGATGGATCATGTAGTGTGATCCGAAATGTTGATGCTAAAAAGACTGGTACACAATCAAATCCAGAAAAAAGTAAATTAGACCACAATTGTTAACCTTACACTAGGTAACACATTCAGCATAGAATACTTCCCTTTCATCTAAGTTGTCAAATGGGGTATGGGGATGAGAACAAGTACGTGGAAATGAACTACATATGTGTGTAGTTAAAAAAATAGAATTAGTTTAGAATGTCATATACCAATACATATGCTAAACAAAACCATTATGAATTTCAAAATTTTGAAACATATAATTCTTATTCAAATTCAGGTTTCAATATCAAAAAGATCAAACTAGATTCTCATGATAGATAAGTCCAAAGTTCACTAATCAGCAGTGTAGGTCTAAGAATATCAAAAAGATCAATCTAGAATCACTAAACATTTGGCATCTAAAAATATGAGTTCTGAATATTCATTTCACAATCTAATTCTGATACATTTCTTACCCAAAATCGCCCGAGAAGTCCCATGATTTAGCAAATTAGCCTTCCATCAAGCCCATTATAAGTATGTTGGGAAGGGGTTAGATCTTCAATATAAATGTGTTGGTAATGACCATATATTTTGGCCCAAATATCAATTCCAACCTTAAACGTTTAATTCATTTGATTCAAAGGTTAAATTATTGGATATTTTTTGTTTTTGTTTTTAATTATAATATGAAGCTAAAAACTCATTTTCCAATGTTGTTGAACCTGAGTGCGTTCCTCTAAATACTAGTATAACTATTAACACTAACAATTGCCAACTACAACATCAATAATAGTTTGGGAATTAATATTCAAGATGCTAATAGATCTCAAACTACTCAATCTCTAACATTTAAGTCAATATGAAAGATAGTAACAGAAAGGAATACACCAAAAAGAGGCGTCAAACTTGCTTTTGAAGGTTAACAAATATTTCTACGCAAGACATGCACAATATTAGCATTACATGAGCCCAATTAGCAGGATGCTACCGAAGGTCCTACAAGAATGAAACATGCCCTAGTGGATCTGTGCAATTCAAATATTGCAGAAACATGCAACAGAATCCAAATGAACATGTGAGGTCCTACCCCGACCCATCCTAACTCGGCTGACATTTTCACACTTGGACTATCTTGATGATATACTATTTTGAGATATTTGACTTATTTTGTTAGTGACTTCATATCATTGGACATTATGCGATGATTTTACATGATTATATGGATGATGATGTTAGACATATCTTTATATGCTTATGTTAGATTCATCCTAATTTTTATGATATAGAAAGATAATTGAATTTTAAATTCTGCATTTTGATTTACGTTATCTTATGAAATAAGAATTGAGATGGTTATCGCAAGTTGAATCTAGGTGTATGTGGTCTCCCCTCTTCTTCTGATCCATCCTCTGCTGGACAATCCTTCCTCAAGGACCAGCTTGATATTCCTAATATTACACTCGATAGCTGTTGGTTTGATCGGGATGGTACACTTGTCATCAAGTTTTCCCTACACAATAGGTTAGGGGATCTTAGAGCGAAGAGGAAATTATTCACTCTTCCCTCAAAGATTTATTTGGATGAGGATCTCATTAGATCACAGATGGCAGAACTGAAACAAGCCAGATCCTTAGTTGTTGAGGCCAGATGCAGTGGGAAATGGGCAGTTGTTAGGAACCTTAGAGCAGTTATTTGAGATTCTCCCCCTGCTGGGTGGGAACTGAGACAGGTCGCTAAGGCCAAATAATGGTCACACCGACAGTTGAGCAAGGGTGGGCCACCCCCCCCCCTCTGGCTCACTTCTCCTCAACTGTTGGAACAGTAACGGTTCTCTTTGATCATTACCAGGTCTTCTTCAGGATGTGGTCGGGTCTACTGATATCTTGGCGGTTACGGAGACACATGAGAGTCCTACACATCCCCTCCTGAGTTTCATCAATTATCAATGGTTATTTGTATGTAGAGAGGAGGTTCGCACTTCTGGTGGTGTACGGGGCTCTGGTGGTGTGGCCTGTTTGATTTGAGATAGCCTTTTCAGCGCTACCTCTATAGTCCTTTCAAACATATTTGCTAGATTCATGTGGATCCAGGTACACCAGGCTAGTCACTGCCAGAGAGATATCTTCGTCGCATTTTTCTACTTCCCACAGGCCTCCTCGTTGTATTCCATTCATAGTGTCGAGGATGGGGATCCTTTTCAGGATCTTCTGGAGGGCACCTCTAGATTCAGTGCCTTGGGCAATATCCTCATCCTTGGAGATGTCAATGAACGGACTAAGGAGTTACAGTCACCTATACATGATCGGGACACTAATTGGACCTGCATTTCCAAGTTAGATCCAACCAGCCTTGGGCTTCAGCGTACCTCAGAGGACTATAGTGGGTCATTATCCACTTATGGTTGCCACCTCCTCCAGCTTTGTGAGTCTTCCAATCTAATCATTCTAAACGGCCTTTCTTGATTTCCTGTTTATGAGCTTTTCACATGCTGGCCTCATTGTGGTGGTGCTAGTGTGGTCGATTATGTGTTCACTACAGCCTCCTTTATCCCCTCCATCCACCACTTCAGCATCTCCCACCTTCCTTTGGCTCATCATGCTCTTTTGAGCCTCGTGCTCCGTTTCTCCCCCTTCGCCTGCCCCACCCTCCCAGCCTCCCGACTATTTTGGGACACACCCATAACCATGTCTGCTTCCACTATGTGGAGGGGGGTTGTGACATTTTCACCTTCCACCTGCGTCAACTCCTCTCCCACATGATCTTTTCTGAGTGTAGACATGTTACCTCCATGTTTGATCTACTGACCAAGGCCATTTGGGAGTCGGCTTTCCTTTCCATCCCCCATCGCCCTATCTTCAAATCTAAACGTCAGAACACTTGCCCCATGAACCATTGGTTCGATGATTACTGTAAAGCTTTCCACTGCAAATTACGTTCGGCCTTTGAGTCCCTCCCTTCAAATTATGTTGATCTCCATTACTCCTACCGTCGGTTTCTTCATGCGAAGAAACATTCTTTCATTTCTTCATAGTGTAGAGCCTTGTGTAACATACTTATCCAAGATCCTAAGCTCTTTTGGCATACTTTATTCCCACGGTACCCCCCTCCGCCCTCCACCATCGACCTTGCCTCCCTCATCTCCCACACCTCCACTCTCTATGACATCTTGAGCCAGCCATCTCTCCACCTCATCTCACCCCCTCACTGTCATATCTTCACCGCATCCAGCATTCACAAGGTTGTTAGATCTATGAGATGCAGTAGAGCAGCCGGCGAGGATGGTTTTCAGGCAGAGCTCCTCAAGCTCAATATCACGGTGCTAGGCTCTTATCTTCCCACACTCTTTAATAGAGTGGTTTACACTGGCTTCATTGAGGCTTGGTCGAGACATGTGATTCATCCAATCCACAAGATTGCATCAATCTCAGACCCTGGCAACTATAGAACCATCATGATTGGGCATACCTTTGCCAAACTCTATATCACGGCATTGAACACTATCATTTCTTCATAGCTTAACAGTTTGGACTGTAGAGCTAGAGGCCAAATCAGTTTCCGTGTAGATTACCAGACCATGGACCACATTTTGACACTATGGGCGATCATTGAGGAGGCTCGCTATCGCTCTACAAAAGTCTATTGTTATTTCATTGACTTTCGTAAGGCATTTGATTTCGTCCCCCGGGTGGCCCTTTTTCAGAGACTTAGAGACATTGGGATATCTGAGATTCTTTTGATTGCCATTATTAGACTTTACAAGTGTGTTGAGGGTAGATTTGGGACTCCAAAGGGCTTCTCAAGTCCTATTCAGAGCACTATTGGGGTGAAACGGGGATTCCCTCTTTCCCCCACCTTATTTTGCATCTACATTGACAGCTTGAGGGTTTCATTAGAGACTCATCTCTCCCAGGTGATGGCTTATATTTACACCAGGTCTTAGTTTCCATTCTTCTTTTTGTTGATGACGTGATTCTCTTAGCCTCCTCACGTGAGGGTCTCCACAGAATTCTTGATATCTTGGCCTCCTTTTGTGATTTGAGACAGTTTGTGGTTAATCTGGGGAAAATACAAATCATGGTCTTCAACTGCTTGAAGACCTCACATTTACACTTCTACTTCCAGGGACAGGAGATCAAGATTGCATCCACATACACATACCTTAGGGTTAATTTTTCCAGTCCTCGCTTCAATTTGAGACCTGCTATTCAGCCTAGAATCAGCAAAGGGATGGGTTCCCTCACCTTGATTGAGAGACAGTGCTTTAGACACCACTTTCAGGACACCTCATCCAAGTTATCCCTCCTAGATTCTCTAGTTAGACCCATTGTACTCTATGGCTCTGTTGTTTGGGTACCATCTCTTATTGATTCTGACTGGGCCTCTATTGAGTGTATACAAACTCTCCTCCTTCGATATATCATCAGATGTCATCGTACCACCTCCCATAGCATCATCCTGGCTGAGTTCGGGGCTCATCCCTTTAGGTTGGGAGCCATCTTTGACCTAGTTTGGTTTCTTCACCGCCTACGTTGCTTCGTAGACTCTTCGGATGGCCAGAGTAGATACTCTTACCTCGCCTATTGCTCTTCTGTTGAGCTGGCTAGATCTGACACCTCCTCTAGAGCTTGTTGTTGGTATGCTCAGGCCACTTCCCTTTTGGGTTCCATTGGGATTGATATTGATCGCCTACCCCCCTTTTAGTTTTCTTTGGACACTTCGGCTCATCTTCTCCCCTCTAGACAAGAGTTGAATGAGCATGTCAAACTTGACATCTATAGGCAGTACATCATCTCAACCTAGACCAACCCTAGTGGGGGCTTACGTCTAAGGATGGCTTTTTATGCTGAGCACTTCTTACACATCCAAGATGGGATCATCGTTTGACCCAGATATTTATCACAGGTTGGTGCCATGCTCTTCGGATCACACTAGGATCTTTCAGAGTCAGCTCTCACCACCTACAAGCACAAACTGATCATCACATTGACAGAGAGGATCACATTTTCAATTTATGCACATCAATGTCTGAGATTGAGACCGAGGCACATTTCATTTTCCTCTTCCCTATATGCTATGAGATCAAAGGGAGATTCTATTTCTTATTTAGAGAATGCAGCTCCTTGACTTCCTTCTTTTGTTACTCTGACTAGAGATGTCTGGCACTCTATTTACAGGAGATGGTACGGCTCCGTGACCATATCCTATAGCTTCTATTTCCCCAAAAGCAAGTCACCGAGCAGCTCATTACAGATTTCATCTTGCCCTTGCCCCCTGCTTAGGGTGTGAAGCGGCCCTCATGTGCCTCCACCATCGGTCACTCCAAATCTGTGAGACCTCGCAGTGCTTCTACCCATCAGTGACAGACCACCAGCAAATCACGGCGATGGGTCCATACCCATATTCTTCCAGGTCACTATCCTTCTGTGTTGGATTTCTTTCACTCGAGAAGGACCCCTAGTCCTTGCCCTAGTGGTTCTTTGTTCTCTGCTTCTTGTTTGGTTCCTTGTTCTTTTAGCATGTTCCCCCGACCACTATTTGGTGGTCCACTGGTTTCTTGCTATTTTGGTTGTATGATTCATGTCCCATAGGCCCTTGTTGGTCTTTCATTGGACATTAATAAATTTATCTTATCTTATCTTATCCTAATGAATTGGTTATGCATTTGATTTAGGGTTACTTGTGAAAGTTGAAACTGAACTTACATGTGATGCATATGGAAATAGAATTACAATGTTGTTATGTATATGATGAAATCGTGAAATGCAGTTTATTAGTGTATATGTGATTTAATGATAGCATAGATTATGCTTTTCTTTATATATGATTGTATATGTGGTGATTTCATGTGATACTGATATTTGATCAAGTGTGCAGGATTATGACCATGGTTTTAAATGCAGGGAAACAAGGATGGATCAATCTGAAAATAGTAAAAGGCCAAAGTCGACTCTATGAAGAGAATGACCTCGTTGTTATGTGTTTTAAATTTGTAAATATGATGTATAATTTGTAAGTGTATATATGTGCATAATTGGTTGTAATAATGTGTTAAATGTAACTTTGATGATCCATTTGGCATGCCATGTGTGAATTTAAGTGGAGTGATGTGTTCATTTTCTTGTGTCACTTGAGACTTGTGCTTATGTGTTTGCATGCCTAGGTGGAATGGTTAGACTTAACACTACCATTAGGTCACCTTGTGAGACCCTAGGTGTGGTTACTTGATTAGGAAACCAAGGCATGAGTCATATCATTTCCCATTTTCGCGAGTTAACTTCACATGGGTTTTAGAGAGGTTAAAATGAGCCCTAGGGAGTGGTTAAGGTTAGTTTTAGTTATCCCAATGCATGTACATAGGTTTGGGGGTCAACTTTTACCTATTACAACACCCAAAGCTTCCAAATAACCTCTTAAAGAGAGCCTTCTTTGGGAGCGACGAAATTAGGGTATGGATTCAAGATTAGTCATTCTCCCCATTTCTTGGTTTTCCTCTCATTCCCAAGTTAAGGACAAGTGGTATGGAAACACTAACCAAGAAATCTACTTCTCATTGGGATGGGGGTAGAGATGGGAAGAATGTTTTCTATTAGCAAAGTGGGAGGAAAAAGAGAAACACTTCTTCTTGCATTTGGTTTTTGAGAAATTGCATCTTGGTAGAGTCCACAAGCTTAGAGAGAGATTAGGAGAGAGAGTTCGGAGAGAAGAAGAAAGCTAGGAAGGGAATCAAGCTCTTCATCAAGTTCATCTTGCCTTTGTTTCTTGGAGGAAGGTTAGTGCATCTATCATAAAAGGATATGTCATATGTATTTGTTATGTATTGTGAATTCATGTTGTATGTGTCTGGTGTTGATTTCAATTTTTGTTTTAAGAAGTTTTCTTGATTTTCTTTATGTGTGTTTTGGGAGTGCAAGACTATACTCACCCTTGGAAGGGTTGAGATTTTTGAGGGTGAAGGGGTTAGTTGGGAATTTTTCATTTGTGTAGAAGCATGGATGTATGGGTATCCATGTAGCCTACTTTGGTTTTACACTTTGGGGGCCATAAGGGAAGTCATTGTGCTTTATAAAGTGAGAAAGTTGGTTGTGTAGTTGAGCCTTGAGAAGGCAATGTTATGAAAAAAGAAAATTTGTTCTTGTTTAAGTATGGCTTCTCCAATGGGATATTTCCACCTTCACCCATTTTTTGATCTAATGAGATCCTTTGTGCAAACCATGGGAATGGGAGTATATGTTGTAAATTCATGTTGTTCATGTTTAGTTTATGTGTATGAGTATGTTTGTCACCCTTCCTACTTGTTTCCCCTAGCTCGGGGGTGGCCTTGTAAAGGCCTTGGCTAGGAGGTGAGCCTCCATGGTCATGCATTTAAATGTCTATGTTTGCAAGTTTGCATGGAAGAATGTTGGAAAGAAATCTCAAAATTGAAGTCGATATTATTCATGAAGGAAATATGTAAAATATTATCAAAAAAAAAAATTCTTTATGTTTTATCCTATCATATATATAAGTTATTTGTATATGTAGTGTCTAGTGAAGGAATTTATTGTTATAATGTGCAATTCTCAAGGAGATAATGTATCACTTAGGATCTTTTGTAATAAGTTGATTTAGATTTGAATGACAATGTAAAAATAATATATATAGCATATTATGGCCTTGGTTTATAGAGATAAAATTTACTCTCCTTGAAATGTGTTGATTCAAATAAAAGTATGTTTGATTTGTTTCTTTTGAAAGATAATCTTTCCACTTTATGTATCATTTATAAAACTAAGTAAATTCAGTTAGGATAATAAATTTCTATTTTGCTATATAAAAAAAAAAATTAAACCCTTTATCTAAGTTCATGATTATATGTATACTTGTGAAATTATTTCCTATTTGAAAGTTAAAATTCACGCTTAGAAGGAGAATCTTCCTCAAATTCATTATATATGATATTAAGTGTGTAATGTTTAAAATGCCTTACTGTTGTCTCTTTCTTTATTCTGGTGTATGCACATACTTATGCTAATTTTGTGATAGCTTTATAAATATAAATACATATAGTATGCCTATGTATATCTATTTGTTTTAAAAAGAAACAATTCATATGTTTACATAATTATATAAAACATTTATATAATTATGTATTTCTTATATATCACAATATTCTTTTAAAGAAAAGTAATAAAACAAAAATTTGTTGGTGTGTTTTGTCCTATTTTTTTGGGCATTATAGAACATAAAAACTAAACTTCATATCTGATCGTTTGAAGAAAACAATTCCCTTAAATTGTTCTAATAAATATTCTCAACTGGCATTTTTTCATTTATAAATTAAACTTTATAAGTTGTACAATCTTAAAGATGATTCAAACCTCCATAAGTTGGCATAATATTGACTATTTGGTATTCTGGCACATTCTCTTTCTAGAACATTACTATTGGAAAACAAAAAAACACATACAAATGCCACAGAAAAAACCATTGCAAAGCTTTAACACATTAGCCATATGGGTATCATCATCATTATATTGTTTTTTGTCTGGGGTTAATAAATAGTTTTATCTAGCAGTTGTCATGTGAGGAACATAACAAAATAGCCATTAATCAATTGGAAAAGCAATTACCGTATGTGATGTCCCATTTTAGTTTGAGACATCATTCTAGTTGTTGATTAGCCTATCATTAGACCCTCGTAGGCTAATATAGATGGATAGGGGGTCAGTTTTGTGCATTAGAAAATTTGGTTGTCCAATTATTTGAATTCCTCATTAGTTCAGTACCTTTGATTTGGGTTAGGAGATGATTTAGACTTCATTTTGTTGAGTTTTGTTATTTTTAGCAGTTGTTATTTTTAGAAAGATTATTTGGCCACATGGGAAATAGTAACTCTAACTCCTGTTTGACAGCCTGGCCAAAATCTTAGTTTTGAGTGGGTTATTGCATTTCCAATGGATTCCAACATTAATTAATGATTAATGATTTAATATTAAAATTTAAATCAACTTTATATTAAATCATTTAAGTATGGGTCAACTTCTCATCGGATGGGGCCAAATGAATGTATTAAGTGAAGGAGAAATATTAAATGATATTTCCTAAGTCTAAATCATTAAATATATTTAATGATTATTTCTCCATTACATTAAAGAAACGAATCACAACTTTCCAAGGATTTTCAATTTAGGGTTGGAAAGTTTATTTATGCTTGTTTGGGAAGAAGAAAGGGCATCCATTATCATTTGCAAAAATTGATCCTTGTTGGTTTTAAGCTAGAAGGGTTTACAGCTTTATCATTGAAGAACATAGTTCTTCTGCGTGTCTCCATTTGAGCTAGTGAAATATCCAGTGAATTTGGAATATCAAAGAGTTTCATTCAGAGTCTTTGTCTCGGTTTCAACAGTATTGACTTTCAGCAATCGGGAATAAAGAAGACAGTGTTATCATTACAAAATAAGGAGAAATAAGTTGCAGCTATTGGTCATCATTCTAATTTGCAGCCACAAATGAGAATTTACAGCCTACATGAAAATTGGCACTAATTCTCAAGACCTGCAATTTTTATTTAAAAATCAAATAAATTACATGTGGTGTGTGTTTGTTGGTTGAGAGCTTGAAAAAGTAGTTTGGATCATATTAGAAATTACAAAGTTGGAAGAAATAATCTTTCTTCGGCGGTTGGTGTAATCTTCCAGGTTTTTATGCATTTCATAGTCGCCTTTTGTGCTCATTTTCTAATAAAGAATTGCTTGGATTCTTACTTGTATTTCATTTGAAAAATAAATAGAAATTGCGGTAGTTGATTAAATTGTTTCAGAATTTTAGATTATTGCATAATTGTTTTTTATTCTAAAACCCTTGAAAATAAAATAAAAATCATAAACTTTCAAACTAAAAAATTAAGACAAACATCTATAGTAGTTAGGGACTAATTGGGGTTCTTACATTGGTATCAGAGCTAAATTTTGTCATCCTGAGGGTTAGGGATTTTACATGTAGCCAGAAGAAGTTGGTCCTCATAGGTATTATACACGCAGGAGAGCCTTACTTGAAGGTGAATAGGTTTTAGACAAGCAGTTGGTCACCATGGGTGACAAAGATGATGGTAACCCACCCAGGGTAAATAGATATGATGAAGATCATGAAACCAAGGAGTTTTTTAGAGTCATAGCTACAGGGCAGCAGCAGATAGCTCAGGCGTTTCAAGATCTTATCACTATGGTGGAGCGCATGAACCCACCAAGAAGGCAAACTCTAGATTAGGAGGATAACATGAGTGTTATAGGATCTCCACAGGCATAGAGGACACATTCTAGGACAGCAAACATGCCCACACGTCCTACCTTTGTTAGAGAGGAACCAGTTCAAGAGCCAGCAAAGGAAGCTGGAGATGAGATGTTTGTAGACATCATTATGGCTGCTAATGATGAATGGGAACTATTGGCAACACAAGTGCGAGAGAGGATGACTTTTACGAGATTTGTGAACCACAGGAGAGAACACTATCGTGTAGTCAAACAGGACAGGAGACCTAGGGGACAGAATAGTGAGTTGAAGCGTGCTATAGGCAAGCTTTCTTTGTCCACTTTTGATGGTAGTGGTAGATTGACAATGCAAGCTTGGATCCACAAGCTTGATACCTTTCTAGCATTGACGCCTATGACAAAGATTGAGGCAATAAAATATGTCACTTTGCATTTGGAGGGAATAGCACATGATTGGTGGTATCATGGGTTGATCACTCTTTAGCACAATCAGGTGACTTCTTACCAGGACTTTGTGGACAAATTGGTTGAGAGGTTTGACAAGAAAGATCTGGAGGTCTACTTTAGAGATTTAGCTCAGTTGAAACAAATTGGAAGCTTGGATCATTTTATTAATGAATTCCAGCGATTGTCAGTCATGGTGTCAAACATATCTGAGAGAAGATTGATAGTTTTGTTCATTGAAGGCTTATCTGAACCACTGAGAGGATGGGTAAAGGCCTTTGATCCTTTCACCTTGCATGAGGCTATGAAGAAAATCGAAGATATGAAACATGCAGCTCCAGTCAATAAATTTCAGCACAGGGGAGCATCCTCCAGCAAGGACAATAAACCATTTTTTAAGAAACCAGAGAGGATTGAATTTAAAACTAAAAATAAAGATAAATCTTTTGCACCACTTGACAAGGAAACACTTAATGATTTATGGAAGAAGAAATTGGGTTTCTATTGCAAAGGACCTTATGGCATAAACCATGTTTGTCCTTTAAGACCCAAGGGAAAAGCAAACAAGGTTATGTAGGCATTTTATGAGAATTTCGATTCTGAAAATTTGGACCAACAATTTGAAAATGAGGAATCAAATGAAGAAAAGGAAAGCACAGATGATGAAAAGTTAAACAAAATGGCTACAGGTGATGAGAAGTCTAAAGGTAGACTTAAGGAGGCCCGTCTCACTAGTGTACAACATGAGGGATCATTCAAGATGAGAGGAGTATTGGCCGGGCAGCGAGTTATCACTTTGCTTAATACCGGTGTCACTCATAATTTTATTGATTCTAGGTTGGTTGAGAGGCGTGGGGTTCAAACAAAGCAGTTTAAGGGTTTGAGAGTGAGGGTAGTTGATGGCTACGTCCTCAAATGTGATAAGAAGATTATAGGTTTACCCTTGAAGATTAATAACTTTGACTTCAAAGCTCATTTTTATGTTGTAAACATGGGTGACACGGATTTGGTGGTTAGTATGACTCGGTTGCATGACATTGGAGTGTTTACTCTCAATTTTAGAGATATGGAGATGAAGTTTCAATTGGACGAAAAAACACATATACTTAAGGTCATTTGTGATAGTGAGTTTAGGATGATGTCTTACAAACGCATGGAGAGCTTGTTGAGACATGACCAAGTTGAGTGGGCAGTTCAATGAACTTTGATGCCATCAAAGGGGTAGCAAAAATTAGAGTATCACCCAGACATACAAGAGCTAAGAATCAAGCATTATAAGGTGTATAGCACCAGGTAGATGTCCTGATAGAGGTATTGAGCACATCATTGAGTTGGAGGAGGGGGTCAAACCCATTATGATTACACCATACAGGCATCCAAAAAGGTTGAAGGATGAAATAGAAAAGACCATCAAGGAGTTATTTGTCATGGGCCATATTAGACCAAGTAAATCTCCTTTCTCTTCTTCAATGGTGTTAGTAAAGAAGAAAGATGGCACGCTCAAGATGTGCATTGATCACAAGCTCTTGAACATAAAAACAAGTACCCCATCCCACGAATTGATGAGTTGATAGATGAGCTTATGTTCATGTTTCTTTTCTAAAATCGATTAAGATTGAGATATCATCACATCTGAGTTAGAGAGCAGGATGTAGAGAAGACAACATTCAAATGTCATTGTGGCCACTTCGAGTTTGCAGTATGCCATTTGGGCTAACTAATGCTATAGCTACTTTCCAGTCCACAATGAACATGGTCTTCCAGCCTCAATTGAGGAAATTTGTTTTGGTTTTCTTTGATGACATCCTTGTTTACAATAAAACATGGGATGAGCACTTGCAACACTTGGATACAGCGTTGAGCATTTTGAGCAAAGAGTCCATGTATGCAAAGGAGTCAAGATGTGATTTGGGATTATCAGAGTTATTGTATTTGGGTCACATTATGAGTGCATGGGGTGTACCCATGGATCCCGAAAGGATTTGTGCTATTGTTGAGTGGCCTACTCTGGTAAACCTTACACAGTTTAGAGGATTTTTAGGTTTGTGTGGGTTCTACAAGAGGTTTGTCAGTGGTTATTCCAGGCTTGCAGCACCCTTGACAGATTTGATGAGAAAGGGGGCTTTCTTGTAGACTCCTGAGGCACAAAAGTGTTTTGATAAATTCAAGGAGTTGATGACTTCTTGCCCAGTGCTAGCTTTACCAAATTTCAGCAAACCATTTGAGCTACATTGTGATGCATCTGGAGAAGGTGCTAGAGTGGTGCTTATGCAGGACAAGCACCCGATCATTTATGAGAGTAGGAATCGCAAAGGGCCTAAGATGAGCTTTAGCATTTACGATAAGGAAATGTTAGCCATAATGCATGCTTTGGCCAGATTCAGGCAGTACTTAGTGGACAACAATTTTTGCATTAAACAAGACCATACAACCTCAAACATTTCCTAGGGCAATGAGATCTTGATAACAGGCAACAAAAATGGGTAAGTAAATTACAATCATATGATTTTGATATTATCTATTTCAAAGGGACACAATGTTGTAGCAGATGCCTTGTCACGCAAACCCTATTTGAGCATGATGACATACATATTTGAGGATTGGAGACACTTGATTCTTGCCGAGTATGCAAAGGATACATGGGCATCAAGGTTTATAGATGGAGCCGTATAGGACAGTGACTATACCCTTATGAATGAGCTTATCATTTACAAAAGGCGCATTTACTTGGTTCCGGGATCTGAGATGAGGAGGATGGTGTTGAGGGTTTATCATGATTCACCTATGGCGAGACATCCTAATTTTTATAAAACTTACTGGCAGATTCATGAGCATTTTTCTTGGAAAGGGCTCAAAGTTGAGGTGTTGCAGTATGTTAGAGAGTGTCCTACTTGTCAATAGAATAAATAGGAACACTCTTACCCAGCCAATTTACTACAGCCGCTTCCGATTCCTGATAAGACGTGGGAGTGTTTGTCCATGGACTTCATCGCAGAACTGTCGAGAGCCCAAGGCAAAGACTGTATATATGTTGTTGTTGATTGGCTTACGAAGTTTGCCCACTTCTTTCCGATCATGGCTACATACATTGCTACGCAGGTGGAAGAATTGTTCCTACGTGAAGTATTTAGGTTGTGTGGCTTACCTCAGAGCATAGTCAGTGACAGGGAATAGAGCTCACTCCGAGTACTACCTACCACCCCCAAATATATTGACAGATTGAGATAGTCAACAAATGGGTGGAGGGATACCTCAGGAACTACAAAGCAGGGCAGCAGAAGGCTTGGATTAAGTGGATTTATCTATGTGAGTATTGCTACAAT